>CM076574.1:752085658-752285259 GCA_034641835.2 Pinus albicaulis | reverse complement strand
CTGGCGGAGCTGATTGACTATATTGATGAGAATCTGAGATTCCCCTTCGATGATGGTGGGGGTGAAGTTGTAGAGCTGAGTTAAACGGAATCCTTGCAGAAGCCCTTCCAGCTCAGCTGAGTTGTTAGTGTCCCAACCTATGGATCTGTAATAGACAGCAAGGGTGTCCCCCTTGGAGTCCCTGAAGATGCCTCTGAACCCTGCTTGTCCTGGATTACCTCTTGAGGCTCCATCAAAATTTAGTTTGACTATTCTGGATGGTGGTGGAGACCAACGCAGAGGAGTATATCGAGAGGTGGTTCGGCTCGGGGAAAATTTTAAGAACCCCACTAAATTTATATATATAATAAATAGGCGAATCCCCATGATACATAGGAAAAATGGAAGGCGATTTTATTAATAATATAATATGTATATATAATTTTTTGGTGAATCTCTCACGAGATTATATTATCCTATAAAATCATGGCGAATCACCAGTACAAATGGCGAATCACTACTACAAAATGGTGAATCGTTGTCTAGTGGAGTTCGGGGTGTTGGTTCCAATGAAGATATGGTAATTGAACCAGGAGTAGAAGGAAGAGAACCACCGAAACCAAGCATGGCACATGGTGACTCGTGAGGGAAGTAGTTCTCGTGTAGTTTGGAAAACGCGTTCTTCTAGTTCTGCTAAGCGTAGTGTTGTTTCTCATGCTACTACTAACACTGATATTGAGGTTGGAGAGGAGTTTGAGGAAGCATGGAAGGTAGCAGCGGTGGAGAATTACAAAGAGTACCCCATGATGGGCTCCATTTTTCCCTTTGGTATTTGTGCCTGCAAGACCTTCTATCCATTGAACCAACAATTAGCCATTCAACCAACAATCAACTTGACTGAGTTGATTAGGTACGAGTCAACTTAGACTAATCGTCAAAACTATGCTTTGCACTATCCCATATTTATCACACTAATGCTACACAACATTGTGCATTTGCACCTAACTCTCAATAATTCTTTTCCAAGAAAAATCGATAATAAGAAAAATATTTTACTATATTCTAAAAGGTGAAGATGTCGAAATCATGCCACAAAGTGAAAGGAAATAAAATGTCTTTCCTCAAACCACCAAATATATAAAGAAAACAATAATGATTATAATAATAGAACTAGATCTATCGATCTATCAATATATGCATGATATGAGAACCATAAGCATTCAAGAGACTAATTTCAAACTCAACAAAATCCTCTAAACAAGCAACAAACAAACCACTAAAATTTTCAAAGATATCAAGGTTAGACATTAACACAATTTCATGTACTTGAATAAGCCCATTGTTGCTTAGCGTTAGACTTCTTAAATTAGTTCTTTATCATTTAATACTATGACACTATCTATGTGAAAAGAAATAGGTCCCAACTTCATCAAATCTGATTTCATTTCCAATCAAAGATCAAAACTAGCATCGTTTCCAATACCAATATAAAATCACACATTTTCCAAATATCAATAATTATTTTCCAAGAAAATATAAAACTCGAAACTCAGCAAAATTCCCCAAACACAAGCAACATATATACCATTAAAATTTTCTAAGATGTCAAAGCTAGACATGAAGGTAGTTTCATGTACTTGAATGAGCCCATTGATGCTTTGCATTAGTCTTGTTAAATTAGTTATTTATCATTTAATACTAGTCAAACACTATCTATGTGAAAAGAAATAGGTCCCAAAATCATCAAATCCAGCTTCATTTCCTGTCACAAATAAGAAACAAACAATGTAAGGATTAAATATGAAATATCAATCTTAAAATAACACACATCAAAGAAATGTAGCTGCAATGTTACAATGAAAAATACAAAATATAGAACCCATTTTTACCTGAATTTTACATGTAGTAATCTTGCATGATCAACGTGATCCAGGTGGAATAATCAGGTACAGGTACAAGAGGCTTGAGTACAAGGCTCAAAAATCAAAGTGTTTGAAAATCTTTCGAACCAAGTTCAAGTTTTAAATCTCGTAATTCTGAATCCAACGGCGCAGACTGCACTCAATTCCGAGTCCGAATGAAGGAGTTAGGAGCAGTCAAAGTTCAGAGGTTGACTTGGTGATGTGGCAGACTAAGGAGGCAACAATTTTGCTGAAACCCAGCCACCAGATTCCGACCAACCTGGCCAGATTCCGGGCGAATTTGTGGGACCGTTAAATGCACTCCTTCGGTCAAAAATCCAAAGGTTCGAAAAACAACAGTTCGTTTTAAAAACGAATAAAACAAAAATATATATATATATGGGTGGCGGGCCACCAACCCCGCCACCCCATCCGCACGTATCCATATATTATATTATAAAAATATAATGTTGTTTGGGGGCGGGTGGTCAACCCCACCACCCCCGCGGTCTCCTATGGCAAACAATCGTTTTGATACGGGGCGTGGGTTGTTAACCCCACCGCCGCCGCCACCACTTGTATATGTGGCGCATTTTCATATGGGGCGAGCCGCCCAACATGGGTTCGGCCCCCCCACATCAACATCAAATAGTTTAAAAAAAGTTACGGTTCCAATGCCAAGTTAATATATAAATTGCGGTTTAAAAAGTATGAAAACAGTTCAAACTTTCCGCCTTTTTTTGGAGGGGTCGGGATTTGACCACCCGACCTCCGCCCTCGTAATATGGATCCTAACCGCTAGGCCAACAGTGTTACTTTGGTTAATCCGCCCACGAAAACTTATATAAACCCAACATTTTACAGTGCGCCCAGGCCATGGAGGAGCGGGAGAGCGTGCACGCAGTCCGAGGTTTTAATATTTTTTAATGCAGGTCATGTGGAACCATGAGCCCAGAAAGAGGCAGGCGGAACCCTGATTGAGGCTCAATTTTCAGGAGAGCAAAATTTCGACTTTGTCCAAATGGGACAAATTTTATGTCGTTTCAGCACTACTCAGCGCCACGAGTCTGATGGCATGCTCAGTTTCTGCATCTGAGTTTTCGATTTTTCAGCCACTTTTGGAAGTGGGTTATGCCGGTGTCAGATTTGCACATGTGAGCAGTCGTTTTCACCTTTCTCGACGCCACAAGATTGATGGTGCTTTCAGATTCAGCTGCAAAGCAGTTCAGCCTTCAGAAAATGGTAGTATGAGGTATATGATGTGTATTCCATGTACTTATTTATTTATTTCTCGTTGAGATGCATTATGTCTTGCAGATCCTGGTTGATACATGAGTTGTGGGATCTTGCTTTGTGTTGTTTTTGATGTACTTTCAGCTATGGATTTGTGTCATGTATGAGCCCCTTTTATGCCACATTGGCAGGATGCTCTTATTTGCTATGTGTATTGTTGAGATCCCTTGTTTTCCAGGATTGGCGGGATACTCTTATTTGCTACATGTCAGCTATGGTCATACTGATAGGAGTCTTTCTTTATGTATGAGAGTTCTGCAGTAGAACATCTCTTAAAGAAGTCAAGCCACTCCTGCGTGAGGGCAATTTTTCCTTGTATGTCATAGGAAAGCACATCCATGTACATCTCTTCTTACAGCACATAATGCAGCGGCCTACACCATCTTGACACCGAGGCCCGGAGATGTAGTCCCTCCTGGACGAACTCCGTCATCAAACGACGTGTTCTTATGATTGCTGATCTTGTTCATTTATGTTCCTCTTATTTACAACTACAGTTTTTCATTTAAGTTCTTTAACGTCTTTAATTAAATGCAATTCTATTTATCAGCCGAATTAAAAGGTCTTGGTTAAGGGGTATCAAGATTTTACCCCGGATCCTGGCGGAACATGTATACCAAAATAAGAGTCTGGAGAGTTCATCATTATCTGTTTGCCTTTGATGTCCTTCGAACATCCTTCATCAATGTACCCCAAACCTCCATAACGAGGTCGTTGCACAACCTCCAATGGTTCGGTGATGCCTTGGCCACGAATGCCAAGTCCTCCTCCTCTGTACCCCATTTTAGTGAGGAGCCTCATGCCGATACCTGTGATGGGTATCTCCACACTTCCAACTGAAATTATATCATGTGAAGAAACTGAAGAAAAATCAACACTGTTTACCTTAGGTGTTGATGGCGAAACAGATGAAGAAAGTTGTTGTAAGCCTTCGTCGCGCTTCACTTCTGTCACTGCCTCTGACACGGCTTGTAGCTGAAGCTGCATCTGCTGCATCTCCTCCTTCTCGTTCTGTAGGGATGCTTTTAAGGCATCATGATCTCTCTGAAGAGTTTCGTTGTTGCGTTTCAAATCTTCCCACGCCTCTGTCGTGGCTTGCAACTGAAGCTGCAACTGTTGCTTCTCCTCCTTCTCTTCATGTAGGAATGCCTTCAAGGCATCATGATCTGCTTGCAGAATTTCATTGTTGCGCTTCCAATCTTCCCACGCTTCTGTTGTGGCTTGCAACTGAAGCTGCAACTGTTGTTTTTCCTCCTCCTCTTTGTGTAGGAGGGTCTTCAATTCTTCGTTCTCTGCTGCTTGTTTTTCGTACGCCTCGTACAATATGTCCGCTTTCTCGGACACCCTGAGCATGGTTTCATACATGTCCTTGACACTTTCCATGGCTCAACTCAGCAAACGTTCAATGTTCACGCCTGCAATCCAATCAACAAGAATACCTGCTCCGATACCACTTGATCCGGGGTAAAAACTTGATACCCTTAACCAAGACCTTTTAATTCGGCTGATAAATAGAATTGCATTTAATTAAAGACGTTAAAGAACTTAAATGAACAACTGTAGCTGTAAATAAGAGGAACATAAATGAACAAGATCAGCAATCATAAGAACATGTCGTTTGATGACGGAGTTCATCCAGGAGGGACTACATCTCCGGGCCTCGGTGTCAAGATGGTGTAGGCCGCTGCATTATGTGTTGTAAGAAGAGATGTACATGGATGTGCTTTATTTATGGATTTGTGTCATGTATGAGTCCCTTTTATGCCACATGACACAAATCCATACATATTTACAAATCCATGGCTAAAGTACATCAATGTACATCTCTTCTTACAACACATAATGCGACGACCTTCACCATCTTATTTGAGGCCGAGGAGATGTAGTCCCTCCTAGGCAGGCTCCGTCATCCAACGACATGTTCTTACCATGATTCTTTGATCTTGTTGTTTATGTTCCTCTTATTTACGACTACAGCTTTTCATTTAAGTTCTTTGCGCCTTTGGTAAATGCTGATTCTATTTATCGGCCGAATTAAGGTCAACATTAAATTATCAGATTTTACCATTTTAGTTCTTGAAGTTGTGTATACCAAAATATGAGTCCTAGGGTATTTCAATTTCCCAGTTCTTATCTTGGTCATCATTTTCTACATTGTGAACATGATCTTCTCCAGATGTACTGTCATTATGAGCCTCCAAAACATTATGTTCTGTATCAAGTTCATTAGATAAATTTGTTATATTGTTTTCTCCCCTTCTATCACAATCTGATCGCCAAAGCACTAGTGCTCTTTCATATGGAAAATTGTCAACGTCATACTTTGTTACATATAATCTTAAACATGTATCCACATGTTTATCAAGCTTGTTCCTCAACTTTGACTTCAAAAAGGATAGTGCACTAAACATTCTCTCATCCTCCACTGATCCCAAAATCATGGTTTGACACAAATCTGCTAATTTAAAATATTCTGATATGTTTTCTTGCAGGTATTGGCTAGCACTTAAAGTATTCCATAATCTTGTTATAGCACCATTTTCATTAGGATTCTCCAAAAAATGATATTGCTTCCACATTGTTTCTGCAAAGCGTCCACCTTGTTGATACAATTTTGATGAATCTAAAATACCTTCAATCTGTTCTCCATGTATCGAGACTTTCTTGCAAAAGTGGTCTACTAAACATTTTAATCTCTTTTGAAAATCAGCTTTTAAATTTCTTGGACATTGACAATTGTTCCAATATTGAGGGTATACCACACACATGGCCTCCAAAAATTCATCTCGAGGAAATCGTTCTCTTATCTTTGATGATAGTGATCTTGCAATTTCTATCAAATTTTGTCTCACTGAAATCACAATATTATAAAATTGGTCTCTTGAAACGGGGCAATCTTTGGTGATTCATCCTGTCTTACTGATATAATGAAAGGGGACCATATACCCACACACTGTGATACATAGTATCCCTTTTTCATCAAACATAAAAAAAAATTTAAAAATCAGTATTTTCTATATTGATGATCTTAGTCCAACTTGTAAACTTTGGACCAGTAAAAGAGTCTGGCATCAGATACAAATTATCCAATGCAAGGCATGCTGAGTTTCTCACAATTGTGTATTCGAAAATAGACATTGTGCGATTCTGAGACACTTTCATGAGGGCATTCATTTCATGTAGCATAGGAAGAATTCCAGCAAATGCCAATAATGTTTCTATATCAGTTAGTCGAAAAAGAAGATCTTGAGCTTTGTCTACATTGTAGCGATTTTCATAAATCAACCCTACCAAAGATTTGAGACTCACTAAAATGTCTTTGAGCTGGTCCATTTGATGAGATCCATCTTGTATCAACATCTTTCAGTAGTTTTTTTCCATCCGTAACACCATCTGCAAATTGTTGAAACTCTAAATATCGTTTGGGACTACGAGAAAAGTATGCATGAGTCTCACATACAAGATCTTCAACTTTTGAAACTAATGGAAACTTGCTTACTATTTTAAATGCAAGATTCATCCTATGAGCCATACAATGAATATTAATCATATATGGTGAAGCTGATAGTTGTAGTCTAACACAAAGACCATTCCTTTGTCCTTGCATTACCGATGCTCCATCTGCTCCAACACATACCAAATTTTTTGCAATCATTAAATGATCCATACCACTTTCCTTCAAAGTATTAAGAACAAGTTCATAAATATTTTCAGCTGTAGAAGTCTCTCTCATATTTTTAATCCCAAGTAGATAGGAATGCCTAATATGGTCATTAACCATATAAATGCTCATGCAGATCCATGAAGTATTATCAATAGCTATAACCTCATCCAAAGACAATGCCAAAAACCTAGCATTTGCAATCTCTTGTTTCAAATCATCAATTTCTACTTGAGCTAGATATCTTGCCCATTCCCAACCACTAGTTACGGACCAATGAGAAGATGGAAAGTTTGGCACGTGAAGAAAAGATAGAAATTTCATCTGATCTGGATAATCTGTCATAGGAAGACCTTTACATAAGATGTGAAATACAGTGCTCAATTGTATCGTCTTGGATAACAAACTTCTTTCCATCGTCTTTTCAAATTGAGATATGATGGTTCCTCCACTTGCCTCAAGTTTCTTCTTATTTATTAAATATTTTTTGTATTCTTCCACACATTAGCTATGTTGTCATTCCTTCAAATATTTCCATCTGACAATAGATTTCTCTTTACCATTTACAATTTTCTTTTCATAAACCTTTCCTGCATGCTTTTGTATTGTATCTAGCTTCATCTGAAATTTCACTACCTTGCAACTTTTCCAACTACACGCAAGACATTTAACTTCTCGTAAATCCTCATTTGTAGAAGGTATTTCTTCAATAAATGGAAAACTTGAGAGCCAATCATCTTGGAATTTTCTCCCTATGGTCCACTGGCCTTTTTTCCTTTTTCGTGAATGGTTTGTGTCACCTTCCAAGGAAATATCTTTAACATTTTCATCATTAATTTATGTTGAAACTGCATTTATCTCACCCTGATCACTTGAGGAACCTATTATTTCATCCATCATATGGATATCAGATGCATTTTCACAAGAGTTAACATCTCTCTCAATAATAGATTGTTCAAAGGAGCTTGAAGCATGAAGAGAATGTGTATTCTTGGATTGAGACTTTTTAAAGTATGATAATACATCAATTTGCCTTGATAGTTTCTTCCCAGGATTAGATTTTGACATCTCACTAAATATTCCAGAAGTAAAATTTCAAATCGATCTAAAAACCTTCATCAATAGTTTCCAAGAGTTGAGAATTACTAGATTTGTAAGTAGCTTTCAAAGTAAAATAAGTGTAATGTTCACAAAAACCATTATTCAATTTTTTATTAAAATGTTGTGCCAAGGCCCAAGCCCAAAAGCAAAAATAAATCATTATACACAAAACAATAACATCATGAGTCATCATCTATAAAACAAAGAACATCATTCAAATATAAAATATAAAAAAATTTCCACTAAATTAAATCATATCTCCAAATCACCTAATGAACACTTGAAAGCTTTAAACAAAAAAAAAAAATATTACAATAACTTTAATCATCCTTTCCAAAACACCTCTCCCTTAAGTTGTAAAGAATTGGTTATAAGAATTTGAAACATATCCTCTATCATTTTCCATGATAAAAGTGAGGAAGGAAACTAGTCAGTTACTAGTGATTCTTTTACTTATCAATGGAAAGAAATCCCTTAAGACATTGTCCTCTTGTTGACCATAGTTTCCTTTCCATAGTGAAACACGTCCAGTATGGCCATGAAATAACCTAAAAAGACTCAAATGTTTTCCATGATTTGTAAACACACGGGTGCCATGTAAAGTTTCAGGCCCAAAAAAGCACATGTGGGATCCTATAAACCAAAATTAGTTATTGTATCAAACATTTAAAACTCCTAATTAGCACTTAGTGTTTGTTATTTAACAAAGTTCCATTGAAATAACAGTCATGGGATGTTACCAAAGAGTTAACCAATAGATAAATGCACACCACAAATCATACATTCATTGGAACTTCCCCTCCCATGAATGACCATCTAAGGGAAAGGGGCAAAAAAGAAGAAAATAAGTCAGCGAATCACCATAGTCAACCAATGATTCTTAGTGTCAAATCATTGGAAACTGAAAATCAAGTGCAAATTTAACCCATGCATCCATGGGTTGACAAAAAGAGTTTATAGCAGCCACAAGCTAATCATTCTACGAGTCTACCCAAATTTGACACAAACTCCTAAAACTTGTTGATTAGAAATTCCCCAAGAAATTTCACTTGGTTCATGAGAGAATGAAAGACGAGTGCAAATAAACTTCCATGAAAGATGAGTGAAAATATCCTTCCATGAATGGATATCACTCTCCAAAATCATTTTGGGCATATTCCAATATGTAGGAGCCAGGGAAACATGGTGCATAACAGCAGTCTATTGTGCCTGAATTTAAACCGCATCAAGGGAACATTTGCACTCTTCACACATTGAACATTGAAGACAATTAATTAATGCCTGACATGACCATAGCAACAAAAGCATCAAGCAGAGGCTATAACAATATTATGTGAAAGTGAGAAAGAACACCCATCATGAAGCATCAAGTAATATCATCCACAACATCAACATCACTGTTGGGCAGATTTTGATCGCCTTCGCCTACTAGAAGTAACTTCTAGTGGTAAAGGTGGTTTTAAAGCTAATATACGCGAACGACGGGGGGTAGGATTATGTTCTTCCATGATTGCTGATTAATTTTAACCAAAAATAAATAAACAAAAAGAGGGTAATGCTAGGCAAAAGGGTTTACCAGTAAACTGTGAACTGCAGAATACCTCCTGGCAAGCCAAGAAGTACGGGCAGGCAATCTCCCCGAATGCTGTGTTCATTGTATCACAATTTAAAGGCGACTGACTCGGTTCACTATGGATGGATAGCACCTAAAATTTGTCCTCCCAAATATACCCGAAGGTACGTGGAGGCCCAAGTCCGTAATAGCGCTGTCTAATGCGAAACCGCACAGTGAGAGCACCACCTATATACTTATCATACTGTAACGCCGCCCCAAGGGACGTGCTACAATATACTTACGTACGTGGGGTGAGATATCACACTCGGAATGTATCGCAGACAAGTTAACGACAACTGCTATGTTTTACGACGCCGGAACACGTCTCTAGCCTAGACCTTCTAAATGTTATCGTTATGGTTCCAATGCGTTTTTAGATAAATTGAGATTAATTTTATGTTGATCTTGCTTAACAATTTGCCTTTCAATGGTACCGCGATGATGTATGTAGAAATTCCTAAATGCAAACTAAGAATGATAAGCAAACTTTTCACTTATAGTTTTTCAATGAAAGACCTAGCTACAAAGGGAAGAGAGCAAATAATTTTGTGAGCAAACAAATCAATGAACAAAAGAAAACATTGAGCACAAAACTAAATGCAGATTTCCTAATGTTCCTTTTTTGCAAAAAAACACAATCCTACATGCAAATGCAAGTTTTTCTTTTCAGTTCCTTTAATGTTATGAATGCAGAAAAGAAACTAAGTGCATCAAACAAATGCTTTTTACTTTTCGAGAAATGAAGAATATGAACGACAATTGTATAACCGCCATCATTGCCAAAGTATACATGCCATTTACAAAATGTCAAGGAACTAGATTAAGAATAGATATCTCAAAGATCGAATTAAAAAGGAAAATAAAACAATCATCATGATACAAGAAACAAAAATATCAAGTGAAAGAGTTAAGGAAATAGCATCTTCGTGTTGGAGGAGATGTGAATATGTAGCCTTAGATGTTAGATGAAGTGTTAGATGGAAGTGTTTGGGGTTTGAAGTTATACACATAAAAATCCTGTTACAAAAAACATAAACTCTCATAGACCAATGGTCCCATTGCCTATAGATCTTTTCTAGGGAAGAAATGATGCAAATACTAGTATAGATTCTCTGTAACTCTAGATCTATTAAGCAACAAAAGGGATAAATATCAAATAACTTCTCAGGCTTAAAAAAATATAGGGTCAAGTGGATCTATGCTAGTTTATATATATTTGTAACATTAAACATCAAATATGAAATACTTTCCATGTTATTTTATCAGTGTCCATGTCTATTACAATGATGTCTCTGCCACCCAAGCTTTAATGCACCTCACTTTCTGTCGGTGCAACTAGAGATCTAAAATGTAGTTAGTTCTATTATTGTTTAATACTTTTAGGATAGAATTAAGTGTTTATTCCCTATATGCTTTGCATGACAAATGAATGCCTTTTAATGTTTTTCCAATTTAGTCTTTTTATAGTGAAATCGAGTACCACATAAAACAACATGAAAGAGGAGGACAGACTTTTGTTGGCTAGCTTAAGTGTTGTATCCGCTGACCCAGATGACATTGAGCACCAGCTACTTGCCAAGGTATCCCTTCTTGTGAAATTAGCTTAATAAGCTTACAGGATGATCTTATATCTTGTAATTGATATGTACTTAGTCTTCTAGAGTGTAACACATGCATTTTATTTTTTTGTTAAATGTAGCTCATTTTCCTGTATTGCTTCCCACTTTTCATTGTACTTATTGGTATGATAGGATGAGAATAGAGCTCATGAAAACATCAGTCAACCTGCACAGGTAAGCGATGGTGAAAAAACTTCTGAAAGAGAAGAAGGTGATCAAGAAAGTTTGCTTACAAAGGTCCAAATTCATGCTCAATTAAGGGTAGTGGAGGCTGAAATAGCTGCAGTTTCAGCTGGCCTTGAAATAGTTCAAAGCATTGCAGGCAAAGATTCAGAGAGTTTAGAAGGTGAAAAGTATGAAAATGATCAAGACTTAAGTGAACACAAGCCTTTTGTAGTGTATGGAGGAGTGCTTCAACGAGCATTGGCTACTGAAAGGCTTAGAAGCCTTAAGCAGAAAAGAGGACATCTTAAGGAACAACTGAAAGCTTTTGAGAGAGATGGAAAGACACGGGAACTTGAGGAACAAAAGGTGCTTCTGAATTCGGTGAAGAATAAAGAAGAAACAGTGATCAATAGAACTGGACATCTGTTGGATAAGCCAACAAGAGGGAAAAGGAATAATTTTTCATTGCAGGAGGATGATGTGTTTGATGCGGCAACGTCAGGGCTCATTGAAACTATAATTTGCATTGCCCTTTAGTCTTGTATTAGTATAAGATGTCTTAAATGCAATACAAATACTTTTGAACTTTATTTTAAAAGAGTAAAATTCAGGGGCAGTAAGCAAAGTTATATATTTTCTGTGTTATATCATGCATCTTGAAGATAGTTTTGTACTATAGATAACATAATTTTGAATCTTTGAATGAGACACCTGGCGATTATTTTCTTTGGCAGGAACGTGATAAGCTTATCCATAAAGGAGTGTTGACACCTTTTCACCAAGTCAAAGGTTTTTAACGTCGTGTTCAAAGGTCTCGCCCAACAAAGGATGATGGCGACAAGTTTTCTTTAAATTATGTCTCAAAAGCTTCCAGATCATTGTATGCACTCTCAATAGCTCGACATTCAACAAAGTTTCTTGATGCAGCATATTTACCTAAATTGAATCCTCCCACGCATGAATTTCGAAGGCTTAGAAGGCCTATCAATATTCAGAATCCAACGAGGGTGAGAAACTTCCAAAGGATCAAACAAACCATTTAAGAAAGAAAAGAAGATGACCTGTACCTGATCAATACTGGAGGAAAGCTGCATCAAGCGATGATGAGCCATGGAATGATTCTAATCACCATGAAAGCTATGGCAATCAGATCATAAATCTTTTGTTTATTTCAAAGCATGTAGGAAATCATCTAGATGATACTATGGTATTTTGAAACTTGATACTTATATCAAATTGAGTTCATAATCACATTCTTATAATGTTGTAGGTGTGCTTATGTGGCAAACATATAGATCCATGCCTTCTGTCATGTTCACATATTCAAATCTACATTACTGGATCTGGGTACCAGGCCCTTGGATCTGTCCAGATCCTGATACTGATACAACTTGGATATAGTCTGAATCCAGCTGGAATATGCATTCATCTTGGAAATTGGTTGGATACATATGGGCTATATTCTGGATAAATCCTCAATCGAATCTCACATAGTATCCAGTGGAAGAAAAGAAGGAAACAAACCAATAACAATAACTTAACCAAAAAAATGCTATCTTGATTGTTTACATTGATATATTTTAATTAAGTTTTAATATATATATCTATATCTATATATATATATATATATATATATATATATATATATATATATATGTTTTGTAAATATTTTCAGCTGTATATATTTATAAATACATATTATAAATAGATTACACAAGTATCTTTACGATAAGTATCAATATAAAAATAAATGTATTTAATTGCACATGGTGTGTGTTGTGTGTGTGGATGTCTTGGTATTCTTTTTTCCAAGGAAAAAACTGTAGATTTATATTCAAGAAGAAAGTTACCTTCTGAAGGTGCTCAGAGCACTGATATCAAATAAAAGATGATAAACAATCCAGCAGAGAAAAGTCTTCTGCCTATATTATCTCCTGTACTGGGATAACACTACAAAACAAGAGATAACAGTCCTGTCATCTGGGTTAATGTCCTATATTTGTCTAGAAGATGTGCTTGAAGTGGTTGATCACCATGCTTTGCAAGTTCTTTGTTTCCTCCCTTATTGTGATTGGTGACTCTGGGATATGACAGTTCTATGTAGTTATAGGGAATATTGCAATGTAAACTATGAGTGAAACCTAGAACAAAATTATAAATATCAATCTTCTCAGGATTACCACTTTATCTTACTAAAGTTGAAAATTTGAAACTTTTTTGTCCTTTAGAAATATATCTTTTCCTAACAGTTAATGGTTTTATTGTTTTGGTAGAAGACATCTTGCAAAAAAAGAATGATAGGAATAAACAGCAGGAAGGTTCAGATTTAGCAGACTATGATTGCAAAGTTGAAGGTTGTGAGGAAGATATGGATGATGTTGGCAGTATTGAGGAAGACAATGTAACTCTTGAAGGAGGATTCAAAATTCCTGCTAAAATCTTTGACAATAACTTTGATAACTTTGATTATTGATTGAATCTCCATATGTTTTGTAGAGTTTGGGTTTAAGTCCAGCTTTGCCCTCTCTGTATTGCCTTCAATTACTGGTTATGATTGTAAATTTTCAATTACCTTTCTTATTGATTGAATCTCCATATGTTTTTGTAGGGTTTGGGTTTTTTTCCGTAGGGAGATCCGCCAACATAAATCCATCCTATTAAGTTAGAGATGGAAATCTCTCTGTATTTTCTCTCTCCTGTATTTAAGATATCAGTTTTAGGGAGGGTGATTTACTAGCATGGCCCATTTGGGGGGATGATCCACTAGCTTGGATCCATCTTATTCTTCTATCTATTAAACCTTGAATTGCAAAATGCCATGTTTGTAATTTTACTGGATACACATTCCCAACTCATGGTATCTATTAAACCCTGAAATGCAAAACTCCATGTTTGTAATTATGGGTTATGATTGTAATTTTTCAATTAGCTTTCTTATTGGTTGATTCTCCATATGGTTTTGTAGGGTTTGTGACTGTTTTCTGATTGGGGTGATCCACTGACATAAATCCTATCTTAAACCTTTACCTATTACATTAGATATAGGAATATAAGATATAAGTTTTTGGGTGGAGGATCCCCATCTTAAATCTTTACCTATTAAATTAGATACATAATCTCCTTGCATTTTATCTTTCCCTTATTTAAAATATCAGTTTTAGGGTGGGGGATCCACTAGCATAGATCCATGTTAATCGTGTATCTATTAAACCCTGAAATGAAAAACTACCAATTCCCTCTCATCTATGTTACTAGTTCATTTACTATTTGTTAACTATGCAATGGGTTAGCTCATGAACAATTGGTAGAGTGCATAAATCTTTCATGTCCCCTTTAGGTTTTTTCATGTATGAATCTCTTTCTTCATATTAAAGTTGGTATTCTCTCTCCATGTCAAATGAGTATTTATACTCCCTTAATGCAGAGTTAAGCTTTTCATTGATTTGTCAATATAAAAACCTTGTTATTTAAATATGCAATTCATTTATTTCTATTTTTAATATGTAATTTTTATTGTTTTCTTTTAAATACGTGAAATACATATGATGTTTAACTTTTTACAATTTTAATTAGCTTATTTTTCAGTTTTATATTCATGGACACAGTTTTGAAGATCTACACTCCCAAAGCTGTAGAGTACCTTGTTTCTCTTGGTGCAATCAATTCTTTGTTTGTGCAAGTAACAATGCATTGCATATAAATGATGGATTGTGTGCATTGAATGTAGATACTGTTATAAAACCATGTAAACCTTGCTCTGATATCACCTTGATGTTGTAAAGTTGGAACTTGATATATGCAACCTTCAGCATTGCAAGCTCCATAACAAACCCATGTTTAGATGGGTCTGGGTTTGTACAAATTTTTATCATCTCAGTTGAATTGTATGCACTATTAAAGAATTGAAACTCTCTCCCATCCTAGGTTGTAGGAGCATCTTGCTTCTCTCAGTGCAATCAACTCTTTTTTGTGTCTATGTAATACTAGTTTGAATCTAGATGGTGAATTGGGTTCATTGAATTCGAACACTTTCAAACCCAGCTAAACTCTTCTCTGATATGCATCTGGAGGTTGAGGTTGTGAAGTTAAAACTTAATATATTCAGCTTCCAGCTTTGCAACCATGAGATTTAACCCAGGGTTAGATGGTTCAGGGTTACTTTAAATTTGTCTCTCAGATACTATGCACTGTTAATTAAGATGTTGAGTATCCAGATCACTGAGAGAGCAATGAAGGGGTTTTTTTTACTGTTTTTGGTGAATGGGACGTTCCCCCATGGTGTAGGGTATTTTATTTCTCTTCTTCTTTTCTCCTACACTTGTTCAATTTCTGTTCATTGGGGTAGCTATCCTAACCTTAATATTGTATAGAACCAATTTCAAGAATTGTCCTGCTCGAAGACAGGTTGATGGATTTTGAGGGCAGAGTACCACAGTATTCCTTTTTGAAAAATCTGGAGGGCACAAGGGCTTGACTAGAGGCTTTCATGCCTGGTTTTTACCATAGCATTGAGGAATGGATAAGGCCCATATTATGGCCAAGGATAAGCATCCAAATTTATTCTAAATCTGTTCTATGTGTGCTATCCTGGGCAGGAACAGAGACCTGAAACTTAAGCTGTTTTCTTTTCAGGTGAAAAGGCTCCTGTCCTGACTGCATATCGGATATCCACATATATAACATGTGTATGCACAGCTGACTAGTAGCTAGACCAGCATGGATGCTTGCGAGTTGTCCAGCTTGCACAAGATTTGTCAATGAATATCCACCAAGCTTTCTTATCGCCAACACCCTTGGTGCATCTACAGGTCTACCGCAAGGGAGGCCTTAATGACACATAGGCTAAACCCAGGTAGTTTAGGTTGCATAAGACCTTCTGAACCACCATATAAAGGTTTAGGTTCTTTCAATATATTCATACATCTAAAAGCATTGTAAAGTTCTAGGAATTAGAGTTTTGTATTAACATCACTGAGAGAACTATCGTATCATCTGCAATTGTCAGTTTTCTTCTTTTTCACCTGATCTCATTTACCTATCTTTTTCATGTTTCGTTAGATGTTAGCATCTAAGTCACCATGCACAATTTGGAGTTTTCTTGTGATAAGCAAAGATTCCTGAAGAAATTAATGATTGTCAAAAAGTTGAAAAGAATTGTCATAATACTACGCAAGCATGTACAATAAATTCTATCTTCATAGTATCATACCCACATTCGTTAGTAAGAGAGGGAAACAGCAAAGTATCCTGGAATAGGCTTCCATGATTCTATTGCCAAGTTACCTCAACTGAAAAACAAACATCCTACTACAGTGGATACATTCTCTATGACTTGAGCTCCATAACCTGCTCTGGAGTCTAACCTGTGTCATGAGTCCAACATGACCAGTTTTGAGCTTCAACATGATTTGCATGTGGGATTAGAGAATTACAGCAGCTGCCACAGTGACAAATGGAATAGTTGGCAGGTCTGAGATGTCTTTCGCATTTAGTGTTAAAGCTAAATATTGTTTTTTCCACTCTGAAAAATGAAAAAAACGGCAAGTGTGAGATGAATTTTATGTTAAGTGTTAATGCTAAATTTTATTTCAAGCATTCATTGTTTAAAATGTTATTACATTGTGATGGTTGCATTTCCAAATGGCTCCATTGTTTAGTGATCATGGTAGAAAAATTGCAAATGTCTTTTCACAGTATTTTGTTCATTTGTTCTCTCTCGAAAGCCCTTGCACTACCTGCTCTGAACTAAATGACCAAGATGACTAGCTCTAAGCTGCAATTCTATCTGCAAAAGGGCATGGAGCCTTGCTTCAGCTGCAACAGTGAAAAAAAGCGAAAACAATAAGTGCTGATGGCTTCACTATCTAATGTTAGGGAAATTTATTTTCATCAACCCAAGTTTAAATCTTAAATCTCTTGACCCATGTAGTTTGGTGGATTGATCAAAGCTTTATTAGTCTTCTTATTCTATGAAACTCATTATTATTTTCTTTGTTCATGTTTTAACATGTGAACTTAGCTTGGAATTTACAATGTGCATATGTTGTAATTATTTCATTGGTCTTTTGTTTTATTTCTTACCCTTACTTTATTTTGCACTATGATAGAATATATAATTTTTCAAGATTCATTCCTTTACCAAATTGTTTCTGCAGGTGTTCGCTAAAGTGAAGTGTCCTCCTGTCTGTCCTCAGGTAGGTGCATTTGGGATGACCCCACTTTGTCCTCCTAGTTGTTTTCAGTATAAAGGAACTCTAGATGTTTTTTACAAGATCATTTGACAGGTGTGTTTTTTTGTTCATTACCAATTTTGAAATGTTGCTTTTGTTATCACAGACCGATGTTCTGTTTGCCGTGCCACTTCAGAAGGCATATGCTTCTACAGAGAATTCTAATTGTGTTGCATTGACATTTGTAGGAAGGATTCTCTCGCCTATGGAGAGGTACCAATGCAGGTTTAGCATTGGCCATACCTACTGTAAGTGCCCTTTCAGCAAAAATATTTTAGTAGTCTCTCAAATATTGACTGGTTTTTGTTTTCATTTTTATGGAAAAACAAAACTTTGGTACTGTAGATAACAGTGGAAATTAGGTTTAGGTTCTTACTCTCAATTGCATATTAAACTTGTTTATTTTCTTTAGATCCAGTAGCATACCTACTTCCATGATGTATGGCATGTGTTATGGGTTCTCTTTGATCTTCATTGTATCCCTTAGCAATTTTATCAGTGTGGTGATCCCTCTCTTCCTAAGCCAAAACCCATTGGACTGGATCACAGAAAGATCACCTAATTCTTCTCATATATGCGTAACAGTGTTCTCATTACCTGGAGGCTCTATTTACTCAACCTGTTATATATACATGGCAGAGCACCTTTTATTTGTATATCCTAACCTTATCTGTTTGGCCTTGACAGTGGTGAGGATAATTTGGTTGAAATCTTTGGTTTCTAGCATCATTGCAAGAGAGTGTGCCCACATAGGTCTCATCTAATGCATCAAAGCATACTATCAACAGTGTAAATGTTATTGTTTGAACCCAGCAGATTTTATCATCTAGTTTTGAACCCATCAATCTAATATATGAAGATCCAGTATTAGCGATGCAACCATTCTGTCATACTCTCTTTGCATTTAAGGATCATGTCTCTTGTGATAAACATATATAATATTTTTGTACTTAAATATGAACTCATAAATTTAATACACCAAGGCGTACTATCATCAATATGACCATTACTACCATGCTGTCAATTTCCATTCAAGCATCATGTCTTTCATGAGCAGTCATATATAATGTTATTGGACCTAACTTGGAACTCAGAAATTTAATACACCAAGGATAGCATGTACAATAAAGTCTATCTTCATAGTATCATACCCACATTCGTTAGTAAGAGAGGAAAACAACAAAGTATCATGGAATAGGCTTCCATGATTCTACTGCCAAGTTACCTCAACTGAAAAACAAACATCTTACTACAGTGGATACATTCTCTATGACTTGAGCTCCATAGCCTGCTCTGGAGTCTAACCTGTGTCATGAGTCCAACATGACCAGTTTTGAGCTTCAACATGATTTTCATGTGGGATTAGAGAATTGCAGCAGCTGCCATAGTGACAAATGGAATAATTGGCAGGTCTGAGATGTCTTTCGCATTTAGTGTTAAAGCTAAATATTGTTTTTTCCACTCTGAAAAATGAAAAAAATGGAAAGTGTGAGATGAATTTTATGTTAAGTGTTAATGCTAAATTTTATTTCAAGCATTCATTGTTTAAAATGTTATTACATTGTGATGGTTGCATATCCAAATGGCTCCACTATTTAGTGATCATGGTAGAAAAATTGCAAATGTCCTTTCACAGTCTTTTGTTCATTTGTTCTCTCTCGAAAGCCCTTGCACTGCCTGCTTTGAACTACATCACCAAGATGACCAGCTCGAAGCTGCAATTCTATCTGCAAAAAGTCATGGAGCCTTGCTTCAGCTACAACAGTGAAAAAAAGTGAAAACAATAAGTGTTGATGGCTTCACCATCTAATGTTAGGGAAATTTATTTCCATTAACCCAAGTTTAAATCTTAAATCTCTTGACCCATGTAGTTTGGTGGATTGATCAAAGCTTTAT
Source organism: Pinus albicaulis (assembly GCA_034641835.2). Classification (NCBI taxonomy): domain Eukaryota; kingdom Viridiplantae; phylum Streptophyta; class Pinopsida; order Pinales; family Pinaceae; genus Pinus; species Pinus albicaulis. Next base: position 752,265,799 of record CM076574.1, on the reverse strand, counting down.
TAGTCTTCTTATTCTATGAAACTCATTATTATTTTCTTTGTTCATGTTTTAACCTGTGAACTTAGCTTGGAATTTACAATGTGCACATGTTGTAATTATTTCACTGGTCTTTTGTTTTATTTCTTACCCTTACTTTATGTTGCACTATGATAGAATATATAATTCTTCAAGATTCATTCCTTTACCAAACTGTTTCTGCAGGTGTTCACTGAAGTGAAGTGTCCTCCTGTCTGTCCTCGGGGAGGTGCATTTGAGATGACTCCACTTTGTCCTCCTGGTTGTTTTCAGTATGTTTGCTTCATGGATCACGGTGATGTTACGTAAATGATGCCGCCGGAAGGCATATGCTTCTGAGAGAATTCTAATTGTGTTGCATTTGACATTTGTAGGAAGGCTTCTCTCGCCTATGGAGAGGTACCAATGCAGGTTTAGCATTGGCCATACCTACTGTAAGTGCCCTTCCAGCAAACATATTTTAGTAGTCTCTCAAATATTGACTGGTTTTTGTTTTCATTTTTATGGAAAAACAAAATTTTGGTACTGTAGATAACAGTGGAATTTAGGTTTAGGTTCTTACTCTCAATTGCATATTAAACTTGTTTATTTTCTTTAGATCCAGTAGCATACCTACTTCCATGATGTATGGCATGTGTTATGGGTTCTCTTTGATCTTCATTGTATCCCTTAGAAATTTTATCAGTGTGGTGATCCCTCTCTTCCTAAGCCAAAACCCATTGGATTGGATCACAGAAATATCACCTAATTCTTCTCATATATGCGTAACAGTGTTCTCATTACCTGGAGGCTCTATTTACTCAACCTGTTATATATACATGGCAGAGCACCTTTTATTTGTAGATCCTAACCTTATCTGTTTGGCCTTGACAGTGGTGAGGATAATTTGGTTGAAATCTTTGGTTTCTAACATCATTGCAAGAGAGTGTGCCCACAGAGGTCTCATCTAATGCATCAAAGCATACTATTAACAGTGTAAATGTTACTGTTTGAACCCAGCAGATTTTATCATCTATTTTTGAACCCATCAATCTAATATATGAAGATCCAGTATTAGCGATGCAACCATTCTGTCATACTCTCTTTGCATTTAAGGATCACGTCTCTTGTGAGCAACATATATAATATTTTTGTACTTAAATATGAACTCAGAAATTTCCAAAATCTCTTGAAGAACAGAATGATCCACTCCAAATTCAATAAAAAATTATTTATCCTTGCTAGGCATTAAACTTGTAGCCTTGCTAAAACTATCTATCACATTGAATTACCTTCTTCATTCCATAAGAGACCCCATCCAAAATAATAAAACACTGTTAAAAAAAATAGATAGGTGATAGAAAGGTGTCTCAAGACTCTAATGCCAAAAATATGACCCAAAAAATTTACTTTGATAATGAAATGATTGAGGCTCTAAATAAAAATGATGAGTAGAATGGGAGAAATAAAGGAACACCGCCCGAATCATTGAGCCGCCTTGAAGAATCTGGAAGGAACATCATTAATAAGAAAAATAAATTGAACAATATTCACACATGCCATAATCCACTACACCATATTATATGAGAGCCCTATCTTTGTAAGAACCAATCGAATAAAACTCCAATCAATGCAATAAATGCTTTCTTTAGATCCAATTTAAGAATCAAAATTCTCAAGTTTTTGTGTTTAGTCACATGTAGACACTCTTGTGCTATAATAATGACATCATGTATCTACCTCCCTTTGAGAAAACCAAACTACTGAAGGGATATTGTATTTGAAAGTTTATCTTTGATCCTTAGAGCAATAATCTTGAAAAGTGACAAACTTTAAATATTTAGGAATGAGGGCTATGAAAGTGGAGTTCAAGGATCTTGAAATCCTCTGTTGAACTCTACACTCCACCATATTAACCAGGTCCTCCCCCATAAGGTCAAAGAAATAAAGGAAAAGCTCCATGGTCCAACCATTAGGACCTAGACTCTTGTCCTTAACGAAGGATCTTAAAACATATTCCACTTCCTCCTTACAGGTACGCTTTTCTAAAACATCAATCTTCAGGAGAGAAAAAAGTAGGATATGAATCCAAAAAATTTAACTAAGCACCCACCTCTAGATCATCCCTGATAGTATACAGCCTACTAAAATATTGGACATCCCCTATCTATAGTTGATCCCATTATTGTAAGGTGTTACTATCATCATCCCTTAGTTCCCAAATGGAATTCACCTTCCTTCTATGAGAAGCAAACTTGTGGAACAATTTAGTATTATTGCCTCCAAAAGTAACCCAAATAGCCCTACTTTTTAGCCACCATTCCTCCTCTTGCAGATGAAGGATGTGGAAATTTCTATCCTCTAGAAGCAACATTTTCTTTCTGTTATTCTAAAAAAAAACCTGAGTGATTGGGATTTTCCAACATATCCATTTTTTAATCAATCTCTATGGGTTCTTCATAGTTATTTTTCTTCATATCTCTTTCCCACCTTTTTACCACTACTTTTAGTCTTTTTAGCCTATAACAAACCCTTCCATATGTGAAAAAATTTGCAATTTATGTTATTTCAACCAAACATCTCTAACAATCTTCTGAAAATCCACATCCGAAAACCAAGCATGATTAAATTTGAAAGGAAGGAACAATGGGGCAAGGTCATCTTTCCATTGCAACAAAATGGGAAAATGGTCCGAGATGTAAGCTTGTTGGATCCAAGTTCTCACATTACCCAAAAAATTTGGAAGCTCCTCTTTTATGAGAAAATGATATAGGTTTTTTCAACTCTTTCATCCCCAAATTACAATTTTTCTAAGTAGGTTGTATAGGAGAAAGGGAATATCTCTTAACTTGAAGGTATAAAACACATTCAAAAGATATTTTTCCAAAGGTTCTGATATGCATTTACCCCCCACCTCCCTACAACATTATTTTGAAGACAATGTAAGATTTAAATCACCACCCAAGATTATACCATCAACCAAAATTATCCCACTCTAATTCATTTGATCCCAAAAGGTTTGTCTCTCCACATAAGGGGCATAGAAATTTATGATTTGGATCCCTTTTTTAAAACACTTGATCTAACCTGAAATATAAATGCATGCACATGATTTATAAGAATCAAACTTAGCTACTCTCAGGGGTCCCATAGAGTAGCCAAACCCGCAGAAAGCACAAGAGCATCTAAGCCACAAAAAATCCAACCAGGGCACAAGCTAAAAAAAATATGGTTGTGCATTGGAAAGAAGCGCCATAGTGCCTTGCAATAGAATAAAAAAAGGCTTACAACTCTAAATAAGGTATCTCAAGTAATTATTCTTCGATACATTCCCCAAAATTTATATGTTAAGGGACAAGAAAATCATTTCAGGGGTGAATTTGAAGGCATATCTCTAAGGGCCTTGGATTCATCTACAAAATCCAGAGGATGGATGGGAAGGGATGTAGAATCCTGAATCTTAGAACAAATTTCATTTCTCTTGTTTAACCCTTGTTTCTTCCTAATTGTGACGTTTCTTGATTCATCCAAGGTAGGAGGGATGGGGTTCGGGGAGTAAGCAGTATAATAAATTGTCAGAGGATCTAGAGTCAATTGATAACTCTTAATCTCATTAGGTGAAAAAAAATTCTATCTATAACTAGAGATGGAGGTGAATAGATCACAGATTCTGGAAGGTATGTATCAGGGATGGACCCAAATTTAATATGAGAGGAAAGAAGAGTAAAAAAATCCTTTTACGGGGGAAAACAAATAAGAGAGGGACCATCATCAACTAAAATAAAAGTCGAATGACCAAAAGAAGGGGGGAAATATTTTAGCAAGGTATTAGAGGTTAACAAAGAGGAACACGCCAAATATATGGATTTAATAAAGAGATTGATGCAAGTATCAAGGCTCAAGTATTTTGATGAATCCATCTCCCTAGAGACTAGAGTAGGTCCCTAATGTTTTCCAGCCTCAAACTGAGTTGATGAATTCAAATCAATAATCAAAGAAAAGTAAAAAAGATGTGTGCTCAGTACTGAGGCAACCTAGGATGAGATAAAATCTCACTTCCATTCCATGGAACAATCAGCTAGACCTCGAAGGTCCACTCTTAAATTAGTTTTAAAAAAAATATCTTTGAGAAAGTCTCATAGGACACTTTTGAAGGAGTTGTCTAGTTCATGGCACCCTATACAATGAAATGAATCCTCCAATAATCCAATAGTTTTCTGTGTGATCCACATTCCCATTTTAAATCAACCTCTACCTTCACCCCCAAACCAAATTCAACCTCAACTAAAATCCATGCCACCTGCTTGTTAGAATCCACCAAAACTATGGTTATATAGGAAAATGAATTTTCCAATATTATTGCTAATATGACTCAAAGAATTCCCAGACCAAAGCTCAATAGGTAAACTAGGGAGCTCCACCCATAAATTATTTGTTCTCAACATCTCAGTGAAGGGATCAAAGCCAACATGCAATCTCTACAAATGTAAAGAACTATGACCCCAGACCTAGGTCCGATGGAGAATATTATCTGCATCCATATATTGTAGGAAATGGATCACATACCAATTATTCATAAGCATGCTTACTTTATGACAATAATCTAAATTTGGCTTCCAAAATTCCATCCCCCAAGAATTTGTTTACTTAAGGTTCCCTGCTACATAATCTCATCTTTCGACCAATTCTCTCTCTGATAATCCAACCACCCGGTCAAACATAATGTCTGCAGAAAATCAGTTCCTTGACCTCCGCATACACCTTTGTTGCCTTATATTTTTTTCCTTTGGAAAGGGAATGTGATTTCTGAGATAATAGCCATAGGTTTTCCTACAAGTAACCTCGACATCCAAAGAAGGAGGAAATAGGGAATTCCCTTTGGAAGTGTGAAAACCACCACCCATCACCTTTTGTTTATTCAAGTAATTTTTCTTTGCAACGTCCACCACCTATAGGAGCTCATCTATATCTAGGATGTCATGGCTCCCCTTACCTACCAAAATTCACCCCTCCCCAACCAAGAGGATCATTCATATCACCATATGTCTAAACCAGATCAAACAGTACAAATACCCTCACACCATCCATCCAAACACAAATAAAGCAAGAGAAGAAAAATTAACAGAAACATGTAAGGACCATCACTCATAAAATGCCATAACTACACCACCTTCCCAAAATAGATCGCTAGAATGTGATCTCCGATAAAAAAAGAAGTTAGGTAAGCCACATAAATTTTCAATGGGAAAAATCAAAATCACCAGAAATTTTAACATCGATGTTCTCAACTGGAGTTTCAAATTATCTAGTAATAACTCTGACAAACACCTCATCTGAATAGGAATAGAAATTAAATGGTCACCCAAAGTAAGCAGGCTTACCACTAAGAAAGGAGGCTTGATTACTCTCCTGTTTAATCTTTAGCAGTGTCGATAGAGAGTAAACCACCATAGAGGGTTTTAGGATATACATGCATACGATAAAAGTCACCAATATCATCCCAGATACGATTAAGGATACAAGAGTGGGAAATCCAAGCATGGAAAGATTCCCCTTTATCATATCCTTGAAACTCCACTAGCTCTTATAATAACTGAAAGGCCTGAAATATTTACCAACGTCATCTTGAAACAGAGATATTGAAATCGAGAAAGGGAAGGAAGGTGCATACCCTTGAACAAACTGGCGAAAAGTGCGGTGCCTCTGTGTTATTAGTCGGCGTTGGAGTCTGAAAGCTAGCTTGTACATGCGCTTGAGGCCGAGCACGTAGGCTGTGGCGAGTGTTATCTCCCACAACACCATCTCTTCGAAGTGTATCTCGATTCTCTGCTATATACGAACTATGGGAGGCCCTAGCGGAGTCCGGACCAGAGAGGGACGGACCAGAGAGAGTCGGCCATGCCCTAACGGACCATGATGGGATTCCTATGACTGTTTTTTTCTGACTCGGCCTCGCTCAGCCAGCAAGAACTTAGAAGATCGGTGTGCACAAAGCCCAGCCACCTCTCCGAACCACTGAAAAAATGGGGCAAATGCCATGGAAATCTGGAAAATCGGTTGAAAAAATGGGGCGAATGCCATGGAAATTTGGAAAATCGGGGGCGAATTTCATGTTTCCAGTTTTTTGCGCCCTTTTTTTGGTGGGCTAATATTAAATAATTAATTATTTTTAAAATATTTTTTGGGCTAACTTTATTAAACTATAAAAAATGGGTTTTATATAAAAAATTCGCCCTAATAAAATTTAAAATCCCTTAAAATTGGCCTTTGGGCTAAAATTCGCCCCTAAGGTGATTTTCCACAGTTGTTGTTGGATTTGGGAGCGACGTAATTTTTTAAATTGCCGGTTAATGATGGCTATTTCCTTTGGCTACTTAGGAAAGCCTTCTTCTGCCATGCTTGAAGACGAATTCTGGAGATTATTCGCGAGGTTGCTCTGAATGATTTCCAAGAAGTGGATTGATTCTTGAAGATTCTCTTGTTTCTTTCCTTCCCGTGTCTGAACTCATCGCAGCTAGTGTTTAGCCAGTGTTGGCTGACTTTGTCTTCTTCCAGGCTACTGTTGTTGCCATTGTTGATTTGAGTGAAAGTATCGATTAGCTTTGGGTTTTGCTGCCAGGAGTCAACCCAAAATCTCGCCGTGTTGCCATTGCGAATTTCCCAGAAGCTGTGTTGTTGAATGAGTTCACGATATAGTTTGGCAGCATTCCATATGAGTGATCCTGTATTTCCTGGGGAGAGCCTTATCAGATCTTCAGGGGGTCTATTATGGGCGTATTTTGCGGTCCATAATTTGGCCCATGGTGTATGTGGATTCGAGAGCCATTTCCACCATATACGTGCTCCCATGACCTCATTGTTGTGTGTAGGATTCCTGAGCCCAAGTCCTCCTACTTCTTTCGGAGAGCATACTGTGTTCCAGTTGACTAGAGCCCATTTTCAATTTTGGCCAGAGGATCCCTAGAGGAACTTACTTTGCAAAGTTTTGATATGTTTGAGAACCCATTTCGGAGCAGCTAGAACAGAGAAGAGATAAAGGGGCATGGATTGCGGCACTGCTTTGATGAGAGTGAGCCTGCTTGCCATATTGAGAGCTCGAAAGGTCCAGGAAGAAAGTCGAGCTTCCAGTTTTTCCAAGAGAAGGTTCCAAGAGGAGTGTTTGATAGCAGAGTCGATGAGAGGCGCACCAAGGTATTTGGCAGGAAGGGATGCAATAGAAAACCCCTGGATGCGGGCAATGCTAGCTTGGGTTTGGGGAGGATTATTGAAGAAGAAAACCTGGGACTTGGAATCGTTAATGGACATACCAGAGGCTTTAGAGAAAAGGTTTAGGATAGCTTTATAGGAGCGAGCTTCTTGGACAGAAGGGTGTCCAAAGAGCATATTATCGTCCACAAATTGCTGGTGCGTAATAGCAGAGGATCCATGAAGAGAGATGCCATGCAGATTATGGGTGAGGATAGCATGGTGAATCAACCTACCAAGTCCTTCAGCCATGAGAACAAATATGAAGGGAGATAGGGGATATCCTTACCTAATACCCCTAGAAGGGGAGAAAGGCACAGAGGGGACCCCATTAATAAGGATGGAGAAAAAGGTGGAGGTAATGAGACTCAGAATCCATCTAATCCACATCTGATCAAAGCCAAAAGCACTCAAGATCTGCTGAATGTAACGCCAACATAGTTTATCAAAGGCTTTGGAGAGGTCAATCTTTAGGAGCATACCTGCCTTCTTGCCAACTTTTAAGGAATGGATGACCTCATAAGTAAGAATAATGCCATCCAAGATTTGGCGCCCTTCCACGTAGCCGGTTTGCTCGGGCGAGATTAGAAGTGGTAGGATAGGTTTGAGACGATTGGCTATGACTTTAGAGATGATCTTGTAGATTACATTGCAGAGGGCAATGGGTCGGTATTTTTCTAGAGTACTTGGTTGCTCTTTGCAATGAAGGTAGCATTAAGTGAGGGGAGAAGCCAATGAGTTGCCCTTGATTCCTCCACCAGCTACCAGACTTCCGTTTTAATAATATCACAGAAGTGATGGAAGAAATTAGAGGTGAAGCCATCTGGGCTTGGTGCTTTGTCATCCTTGGATTGAGCCACTGCTAGTTCAACCTCATAAAGGGAGACCGGGTGCAAAAGCATTTGGTTGTGCTCAGCCGTTACTAGCTTGGGGATCAGCTGGGTGATTTTGTCAATGGTTGGTTGTCTATCTATAGGGAGTTCCTGCTGTATACCTTTGAAGTGTTCCAAAAGCACCAGCTCAATATCTTCCTGTTGCTCGACTTGCTCTCCCTGCTGGTTGGTGATGCGATTAATGCGATTATGCATTCTTCTTTGGACTGTGGATCTATGGAAGAACTTTGTTTTTCTTTCACCTTCTTTTAGCCAATGTATTCTTGATTTCTGTCTCCATAGAATTTCCTCTTGTTTGTGTCGTTCATCCAGCTGCTTCTGTAGTTCCCGTTCTTTGGTGGCTAGGAGTTCTGTTCGACCTTCCTTGATGATTTTTTGTTGTACATCTGCCATTTGTTTCTCAAGAACCTTTTCCTCCTGAAAGATATTTCCAAAAACAGAGAGATTCCAATTTTTAATTTGGTGCTTGAGGTATTTGATTTTCTACTGAAACTGGTACATTTTCGAACCTTTTGGCGGAACTAAATTCTTCCAGGTGGAGTGGACCATTGCTTTGAAAGATGGGTGGGTCAGCCAAAAGGCCTCAAATTTGAACGGTCTTTTTAGGTGGGTACCGATGCTCTGCCACTAAAGCGAGATAGGCCAATGATCCGAGCCTGCTAAAGGAAGTATTGAAGCTGAGAGGTCCCCTCCTAAATGAATCACATTGTCCGAGAGGAGAAATCGATCCAGTTTTGATGCGATCTGCCGACCTCCTATCCGCCTGTTATTCCATGTATAGATGCCATTTGAGAAAGGAAGGTCAATGAGCCAGCTATTGTTGATAAAGTCCTTGAAGTGAGAACATTCCGGATCCAATCTTGGTCTTCCTCCTGTTTTTTCTTCCAGCTTGGTAATCATGTTGAAGTCCCCTCCTAGAATCCAAAGGGGATGAGTTCTATTGGAGTTTAGAACTTCCATAGTGTTTAAAAGCGCTATCTTGCTAGCCTGTTCTTGGGGGAAATAGACATTTGATAGGTGCCCATATATATTAGTTCCAATTGGATGGAAAGTGGCTTGAATGAGATTGTGTGCTGCATGAAAATATGCTAGCATTATAGCTTGTGTGTCCCAAGCTATCGCGAGTCCTCCCAAGAAGCCCGAGGCATCAACTACTACTGAGTGGCAGCTAGGCCATGCTCTGGATAAGATTGCACCTAGTGCTTCACTATTACATTTGGTCTCTTGAAGAAAGAGGATGTGAGGTCTTTATTTTTGAATCATGTTTTTAATCATCCTGTGTTTTCCTGGGCTGTTGAGCCCTCTAACATTCCATGAGCTTCATGGAGTACTATTTGCAAGTGGTTTAAAAAACCGAGTTAACTTGGGGTATCATCCCGACTCCACCAGCATTTCCCCTAATGTGATGGTTCGCTGCCAATCTGGCTTTCGACCTCTTTTCTTGGACTCTTTTATGACTTTTAGGCTGTCCCAATGACTGTTTGGCTGAATTCCCATCGTATTTTGCTGTTGTACTCTAGATAGGACCACCTCGAGAGTGTCAATCTGCCGAGGATTGATTTTATCAAATTCCTTTCTTCTGCAAGCATCCTCAAGTCCTAGAAGATCGAGCTCCCCAAGGTCAATACCTTCATAGTCCTCTTCCATAAGACTTGTCTGGCTGCCTTCTGGATTTTCTTTGTGGGCGGGATTAGGGCTTGACTTGGGGTCATCGATTTCCATTATGATGGGATTCTAGGTTAAGAGTTTTGTAGCTTTGGTGGAGTTGGCATTAGATGACTTAAGCTTCTGTTGCTCATTTTGAGTCGTCATTGGGTTAGAGGGGTCAGGAATGCTTAAAGGAATAGAGGGTTTGAAAGAGGGATCAGGGGTGACGTGATGGACTTCAGATGATGGGTCAGTATTGGAAACAACGACGAAGCTATTACTGGTAGACGAGATATTGGCAAAGGGGCTGGATTTTTTCCCAGCGGTGGAGGGTTTCTTATTATGCTTTCTTCGTGAGGGCACTTTGATGAATCCATCCGGTTCTGCCTTATCTTCAACTTCTTTACCTAGAGACTGATTATTGAGCGGGCAATCTCTGAATAGATGTCCATGGGCATGGCATCTATGACATCTAAAAGGAACATGTTCATAATCCAAGGGTTGGATCCATTCAAAATCATCATGGAATAGACTTACCGCATCTGGTAGGGCTTTGTCCAATTGCATGAAGACGCAGATTCTTGCATATGAAGTATATCTTCGGAGCTTGGTTTCTTCTGCTATCTTGATAAACTCCCCCAATCCCCTGCCGATCTCCTAGAGTGAGTCTTCGTCCCAATATTCAAGCAGCAACGAGTATAAGCGGATCCAGACTGGAGCCCAGTTGAAATTTTCCTTATTTGGGTTGAATCTTTCAACCCAGTTTCTGAGATATAACCCAGCGGAATTGAAAAAATAGGGCCCTCCGTCCATAACTGTGTTTCGATCCTCAATACAGTTGAAAATGGCTGTGAAGAAGCCTTTCGGGCCAAGCTGGAGAGTTACATGTCCCTTGGGCTTCCATTTGGAAGCGATCCATCCTTACAGTGCCTTTTCAGTTGGCCATAAGCCAATGAATTTCTCGATAAGAGCATGGTCCCTCATATATTGGATTCTGGCATTTATGTGATGGCTTGGCAGATCGATCTTGGGTATTTCTGGTGCAATGGGTTTACATGTGGAGGAGGTAACGACAGACGCGTCCGCCCGTTTCTCAGAGGTCAGAGCCTGAGATGCTTCATCTCCCTGTTCTTTGTCCTTAGCATTTTTGTCTTGGTTAGAGTTTGCTTTGATTCCTTCTTTGCTTGCAGGGGGAGGTTGGCCGCCCCCTACCCGATGCTATTGCCATGCGTGAGAACGAAGCTTCTATGCGTGATCTGGAAGGGTACTGTCAGATCTGAGCAATTCTGCAGGACTGTTAGGGTTTCAGCAGTACAGGTGAAGAGCGAACCCTAGCAAAGCACATCCCTCTTCTGGGGATTTTTAGTTTTAAGTTTCAGTTAATTTTGATAATTATTTCATATATTTCATGTTAAATTTTGGATAATCATTTTATATTTGATGGTGGTGTAATTATAGTAACACTTAGTTGTGAGTGCTCATTAATTTTGTATAAAGTATTTCATACCTGATCGTGATGGTTGTGAAGTTGAATGAGTAAGAGATGAAGGCTTATTTAGTGTTAGAAGTGATATTAATGTGATATTAAGAGAAAACATTGAAAACTAAGGAATGAAAAATCAAGATTACCATTTGCTTATTTCCAAATGTATATATTTATATTTGAATTTAATCATAATCATTTTAAATTATGGAAATCTATCGATTTCATAGATTTTTATATATTTTCAAGATTAAATTGCATAATTTAATTATGGTAATTATATTGTATAATTATGTAATTTTTATATATTTTCATTTGTATATTAGAGAAGTTTTATTTAAATTAATAAAATTGTAAATATGTTAAATTTTATATAATTATATTTTAATACAATTATGTTAATTATGTTAATTACATTACACAATTTAATAATGTTAATTATATTACATTTCATTTTAATCACGGATTTAACATGAGCCTAAAAGTATTAAATTTCCTTAGATGCAAACTTATTTTAGAGTGAACAAAGCAATGTGTATTTTTTGGTTGTTTAAATCATATTTTCAAATGTTATAGAGATTACATAAAATGTTCAGTGAGTCATTTTATCAACCTTAGTTTTTTTTTATTATTAATATATATTTAAGTTAAGAAAAAATTAATTTATATTAAAATATTTTATTCCTATCCATATTGGATATTTTATTTTATACAACATTAAAATAATTTTTTTATCATTTTTTTTCTATATAATTGATAGTAGGTGTTAAGAATCTTACTCACATATTTTTTATTTATTGTTAACTTATAATTACTTTATATGAAATTATATTAGGTTATATGGAAATGAATTAAATATGTATAACATATTTTTTTTCTTTTTCTATTATAGCTCACATTGATTTTTTATTTAAAAAATATTTTATTTTTATTTTAAGAGGGACGGATTGGATTGTAATATGAGTCTCTAGATTACCCAATAATCATTACAATCATACATAAGCTTTAAAAAAAAAACATACATGATTTACTTTCTATCAATTTTATTATTTTATCCTTCAAAGTGTTCACTTTATAGAACATTTAAAAAAAATTGAATTCCATTAATACACAATGTTTGGTTTTAAAATTTCATGTATGCCTTGTGATTGTTTTTCTTGCATTTCTTGTGATTGTTTTTCTCGTCTTGGTATCAATTCTGGTGCTGCCATGGGGCTTCTGAAAATGAAAGAAAGAAAACTTTGGGAATCTCAAAATGGCTATAGCCTCATATCCAAAACCGGAATCTTAACATTTGGATGATGTCTTTGCCTATGTTTTTCATGGAGGGGTGTCTCATCAGCTTAGAAAAAGTTATCAATTTTGGTGCTGCTACGGGGCTTCTGCAAATGGAAGAAAGAAAACTCCGGGAAGCTCAAAATGACTATAGACTCAGGTCCGAAACCAGTATCTTAACATTTGGTTGATGTCTTTGCTTATGTTTTTCATGGAGAGGTGTCTCATAAGCTCAGACAAAGTTTGACAAAGTTCTTTCTATCCATGTAGTTAGCATAAGGCAAATATGTACTATGCATTAAGTTAATGATTGACATTGCTTTAACATATTATTAATTAGATAAAAATAAAGTGATATTAAGTTGATATTTATAGCCACCATACCTGTGTATGGCCATTTGAACAATAAGTAGCATAACATATGTCCATGAATATAAATACAAAAATAAGAATATATATGCTCTCCATTACTCTCTTCTCTTTTGCATCATCAGTGATATGTTGGTGACATGTTGATGGAATGACTATACAATCATCTTTATATCCATTGCAGATTTTAGAAATATCTCGGAATTTAACAAAAAAAATTCAAACAATTAACCTCTTTCCTACGGTCAAATTCTAAAATATTCCTAAAATAAACTTAAGCTTAAATCTACAGAGTTCAAATACACCATGTTTTTCCACAAGTTTGAGATATGATGAGCAAGTGCTATAAAGCTTTTTAATAAAATGTCCATACAAGTGGAGAATTATTTGGAAATGTATTTTTAATAACTGTGAAATAACTTTTTGGGAACTTCCAAAGTCGACTTTTCACAACAGACTCCATTTATTTTGAAAAGATTAATGTAAATTATATAGAAGATTTTGGTGTATTTTATTAATAATGTGTTTAATGCTTGTTGTTATGGTTGGATGCCACTGCTGCATTAGTGATATTCAACGACAGATTTCTTTGTATTCTGCTGTCCTCGAGAAAAATATCTTTCTTTTGCTAACAACGACAGATTTCAATGTATTCTCCTGTCCTCGAGAAAAATATTAGCTCTTCGTACACAAACTCTTTATTACCAATAAATGCTCACCTCCTATGATTCGCAACTGCGCTCTAAAAGTCGTACCTATATATTTTGATTATTTTCATTCATAGGTATCATAGCGGTGTTATGTAGCGTATATTGGTTAGGGATAGCGTTGGTGAATTGTCAATTTAGTACTTGTGAAAAAAAAGAATGGTCAATGTAGTAGTTCTGTCGGCCCCCGCATGGCCTTTGATTGTTGTCAATTTAGTAGATGTGTTTGTCGTCTGTTACGTTCGTCGTTGCCTAATTCTTTGCCATCCCAATTTAATGTCTGCAGTTGGGAGCCGCCTCAATTGAATTTCTCCACTCTACATTTTCATCTAATAAAATTTTAATGTTTTGTTTTTTAAAATGAAATGTTTTTTCTGATTTCACTGTCTTATACTTGTAAAATGTACACATTAATTTTTCTCAAAATTTTTAAGTTTTTTCTACGGTTTGTTTCACATAGAAATTGATACTAGTTAATCGTTAATAAAGCAATAAGAATCTTTACCCTCCATAGAATATTAACACCAATATACTCCTTTTTTGTTAGAGATCATAAATAAAGTTAACTTCTTCAATATAATATTTATTCTTTCTACCCAACACTTTTCATACTTAACTTGAGAGATAACATTGTAACTCAAATCAAGTCAATAATGAATAGTTGCCTTAATTGCTCAACTGAAAAGTTGCCTTGATTGTTAAAAAATAATGACCGTTCACACTAAAATAATGATGAATTTGACATTGAAGTGGACAAACGGTCATACGAAGGAGGATTTTCTGTTAACACAATAATTTGAACAGAACTTCACCGTAATAAGACGAGATTTCTTTGTTCACGCTTAAATTTTGAGATCTCGAGACATTTTTTCGAATTATGACACAATTACGAGGGACTTTAAGGGATAAAAGGTTGTTTTGCATTGCACTGGAATACATCTAAAATGTGTTTTGTCCGTGCAAATATGTCTAACTAACAGGCATTTTTATACCCTACATGCCCTGCATTTTTATCTATCTCAATGCCTAACAGATCCGCGGTTGAAATGGGTTATTTATAATTATATATAATAATGCTTCATGAATACACACAACTTTTAAAAAAAAATATTCATTCATTTAACTAGTACCCTACCCTCTAGTATGATCAGTTGTTCTCATAAACGAACTACTTAATTCTATTACTTCTAACCCAATCTGCAGAATAGATAGCTACTCCCTTACTTTACTCATTACGTTGTTCCTCGTCCTTTTACTCGCATTGCGTTGTCACTAATAAATAGTTTTCATGCTACTACTAGCATTTGCCCCCAAGGGTTCAAAGGTACATCCAGAAGAGTGCGATTTGTCTAAGTCTTGTGCATTTCAAAAGGGTGGGTCTCCAGTGAGTCATAATCAATGACCATGAGACAAACAAACTCGATGTTTAAACCATGATTTTAGGTCCATGAAATTAATCTTCTTACATTTATAAACAAACACATTACCTCTATTTCTCATCCTCTCTAATTTAATTTCTTTGAAGCAAGAATCTCCTTAGCATGGCCGCTAACTTTTGGACAAAGGCTATACGTATCACAACGATCTTGCCCGATCTAGGTAATGTCGGTATTTATATGTATTCCCCCATATTTATTTAAATTAGGCAAAGCGGGGATAATATTTATATTTCGACCCCAAGATCTTTATCTCATGTTGGAATATTTAAAATTCCAGAACAACAATGGAGAATAAAATTCCTCCTCTTCAACACAGAGAAAATATTTAAAAAAAAATTTCTCACTTGAGACAGAGCTTTCACTGTAAAAACTATTTCATTAAACTTCAAAAACTTGGTTACAAAATCACCTCTGACTGAGCGAATACAAAAGGCTTTGACTGCTTCAAAACACAGTTCAAAACACAACTCACACTCTCTAAAATTTCACTCTGAAAAATACTCTATCTCTTCAAAAAAAATGAATGCAATAGCTGTCTTGTATATGTCTTTGCTTGATGTGCAAAGGTGCAAAACTTACAATGTCTAACCGAATGCACACAGGCCTTTTCCCTTTTTTTTATATGCCTCTGCATTTTTTTTACAATATATAAAAAACTATATTAAAATAAAAGCTTATTTTAAAAACTTAAAATAAAAAACTAAAACAAAAAAAAAAACGACGATGGCCCACGGCCTCCCTTTTCTTTGAAAACATTCTTTTCATATATATGTAAAACATATATATATATATATATATATGTTGACTTGTATGCACGACATTTTTTTAAACAAACATTAAAACAAACTTTGACCGAATTGAACCGGACTTCAAAACATAAATTAAACCCTTTTGCATAAAAATTCCGGGTGCCAAAAGTTGCTGCTGATGTCACCTAAGTTGTGACGCGGAATTTTTATTAAATCCGCCTTATAAGTTTTCCCGGGTCCGATTTTTGGCAATGGTACGGCAGAAAATTGTGATGCGGAATTTTTCACAAATCCGCTTCAATAAAATTCAAGTCCGTATTGCTGTTCAATTTCTCCGTATCCAATACAGCGTTGAAATTGATTTATCAACGTTTTTGGAAAGCGGCTCTCTGCAACAATTTTTTTTTGTACTGCGATCTTGACTGATCGCTGGAAATGGAAAGCGGCTCAATACACTGTTCTGCAAACAAAATTGGAAGGCGGCCTCCTGTACAGAGAACGGCGGAAGTAATTTCAACACTCCCCCTTACTTTCAGCTGCTGGGTTATCAGTCATACCCAGAGATTTCCTCAAAAACTCAAAACTCTTCTGCCCCAATGGCTTGGTCAGAATGTCTGCAAACTGCTCCTAAGTTCTGCAATGTTCCAAAACAATTTCACCATTGTTTACCAATTCTCTAATGTAATGAAACTTTGTGTCAATGTGTTTCGTTCTCTTGTGAAACACAGAATTCTTGGATAATGCAATAGCTGAGCTATTGTCACAATAAATCACTGTTCCTTTTACCTGCTCTTGGCACAAACTTCTTAACATCCTCCTCATCCAAATTTCTTGACAAGCTGCTGCTGTGGCTGCCACATATTCTGCCTCTGCTGTAGACAATGCTACAATGGGCTGTTTTTTAGAAGCCCATGAAATGGCTCCTGAACCCATGTGAAAAACATAACCGGAAGTGCTCTTTCGATCATCTACTCTTCCAGCCCAATCACTGTCAGTGTATCCAACTAAATCTGAATTTTCTGAAGTAGTATATAAAATACCAAACCTTTTTGTACCTTTAACATACCTCAGAATTCTCTTCGCTATCTGCCAATGTGCATCCTTTGGCTTCTCCATAAATCTGGAAATTAAGCTAACAGCATGCATTATGTCGGGCCTAGTTGCAGTCAAATACATGAGGATGCCAACTATGCTCTTATATTAGCTAGGATCAAAATCCTTGCTGCTGTCCTCTCTGTTGAGTTTTAATCCCATCACTGTGGGAGTGATCGCTGCTTTGCTCTCCTACATATTAAATCTTTCAAGCACTTCATTAACATATTTTGCCTGTGAGATAAAAATCCCATTTTCATCTTGTTCTACTTCTATTCCTAAGAAGTATTTCAACAAACCCATGTCAGTCATTTCAAATTCTTCTTTCATGATTGTTTTAAAATTTTCAATAAGGTAATTATCATTACCTGTGAAAATAACATCATCAACATATAAAACTACAATCAACATTTTACCATCTTTTTCTTTGATGTAGAGGGTGGGTTCTCCCTCACATTTTTCAAATCCATTTTCCAGTAGATAGGAATCTATCCTACTGTACCACGCTCTTGGCGCTTGCTTCAGCCCATAAAGAGCTTTCTTCAACTTGCACACTTTGTGCTCTTGGCCTTTCTTTTCATAGCCTAGAGGTTGTTCAATGTAAACCTCTTCCATTAACACTCCATTTAGGAATGCTGACTTCATGTCCATTTGGTAAACTTTCCACTTGTTTTGTGCTGCTATGGACAACACTGCTCTCACGGTTTCCATTCTAGCAACCGGTGCGAAAGTTTCCTCATAATCTATCCCATGCTTTTGCTTATACCCTTTGACGACAAGTCTTGCCTTGTGTCTCTCTATTTTGCCTTCTGCATTACTCTTGGTCTTGTAGACCCATTTAACTCCAATGACATCTTTACCTTTTGGGAGTTCAACCAAATCCCAAGTCTTGTTTCTTTCTATGGCATTAATCTCCTCATCCATAGCTTCTATCCATTTCTTATCCTTAATAGCTTCTTCGAAATGAACAGGATCATCAACATGGCAATATAAAGCAAACAAAGAATTGATGCCTTCATTTGCTGCCTCTTGTGCATAAATGTCATTCAAATTTCTGAACTTCTTACCTCTTTCACTAGGTGTACAAATGCTTGAAGAAGCACTTGAATTTCCTCCTTGTGGTGTGCTTGGAGAAGAACTCTCATTTCTCCTCAAGGGTGTCTCTTGCTGCTCTTGTGTTGGTGCTGCTGTTTGGGGATGTATTTCATCCAATTCATCATCATCTTCATCATGAGATAAACAGTGTTTAACATTCACTGTTTTCTCTATGCTTCCATCCCAAGCTTCCTCCTCAATAAACTGAACATCTCTGCTCACAATAAACTTCTTGGTGGATGGGTTATATAATCTATAAGCCTTGGATTCCTCACTGTATCCAATGAAAATACATTTCTCCCCCTTGCTGTCCAACTTCTTCCTTAGCTAATCCGGAATGTGTGCATAAGCCACACATCCAAAAACCTTCATGTGTGTGACACTTTGCTTTGTGCCACTCCATGCCTCTTCCGGCACTTTGTTCATCACTGCTTTTGTAGGACACCTATTCAAAATGTATGCTGCACAATGTACAGCTTCAGCCCAATAATCATTAGGCAGATGCTTTGCCTTTAACATACTCCTCACCATGTCCATTATGGTTCTATTCTTCCTTTCAGCTACTCCATTTTGCTGCGGAGTATATCTAGTTGTAAACTGCTTTTGAATACCATTTTCTCTACAAAAACGTAGAAAATATTTAGAGATATACTCACCTCCTCTATCAGTCCTTAGGACTTTGATATGCAGCCCACTTTGGTTTTCCACAAGTGCTTTGAAATTGCGAAATTTTTCAAACACTTCACTTTTGTTTTTCAAAAAGTAAACCCAAGTTTTTCTTGTAAAATCATCTATGAATGTTAACATGTAGTGGCTGCTAGCAAGCGATGGAGTTTGCATCAGTCCACACAAATCTGAGTGGACAATCTCTAAGGGTGCCTTTGCCCTTATGCTTTTCCCGGAAGGAAAACTTTCTCTGTGTTGTTTCCCCAAGATACAACCTTCACAAAGGCTATTCGGCTTCTCTATCAATGGTAAACCTCTTACCATTCCTTTTCTGTTCAAAAAATTAAGACCTCCAAAGTTGAGATGTCCAAATCTCAAGTGCCACAACCAATTTTCATCTTTTGGTTCGCTTTGGATAGCCTCTTTTGCCACTGCTGCTATCTTTTCTTCATTTTTCAGATCTGCTCTCATTCTAAGAGGGAACATTTTGTTCCTTGTCATCTTCACTTCAGCAATACATTGTTTGCTGGGTGGTTTGTCCATGATGGTACAAACATCATCCTCAAAAAATACATTGTACCCCTTTTGAACAAGTTGTCCAATACTTAAGAGGTTACACTTCATTCCTGGAACATAATAGACATCTGATATGGATTTCTTTGCACCTTTTCTTGTTAGAACATTTACATTCCCTTTTCCCATAACATACACTTTACTATCAGTCCCTAGTGTGACTTGTGACTTCACACTCTCATCTAGCATAGAAAACATTGCTAAGTTTCCTGTCATATGGTTACTGCAACCGGAGTCTAGAAACCATAGATCCTCATTCTTTTCTTCAACCATATTACAAGCCAAAAACAAATTATCTTGGCTGATATTTTCTCTAGTGAAATTTGCACTAGTTCTACTTCCCATATCATGCTGCTTCTTTCTACATTCATTAGCATAATGACCATATTTTTTACAATAGTGACATTGGACATTGGACTTATCATGCCTTTGTCCTTGAGCATTCCGCTGACCACTCTGCTGGCTGCTGCCTTGGCCTTGATGTTGATTTGGATTGCTGCCCCTTCCTTGAGCATTTGCTGGACTGTTCCTTCCACCTCTGTTTTGGCTTCTGCCTCTTCCTCTTTTGTTTCCTCTGCCTTGCCCTCTTCCTCTTCCAAAAGACATTTGGGTCTTAAAGGCATGTTCCAGAGATGAGTTTTCACTTCTACCCAATCTCTGCTCATGAGTCATCAGTGATGCATGTAGCTCATCCACTGTGAACTTTGTGAGATCCTTAGTCTTCTCTATGGTGGTGACAATCACATCGAATCTTGAGGGTAGACTCCTCAAGAGTTTTTCCACAATCCTCTTCTCTTCAAGAGTCTCTCCATGAGATCTTATTTGTGTGACCATTCCAATCTCATGAGTGAAGAATGAGTCAATAGTATCTGACTCTTTCATACAGAGAGTCTCAAAGTCTCTCCTCAGCAACTGAAGTTTTGCTGTCTTCACTTTTTCCATGCCTTGATAGGTTGTCTTGAGAGTTTCCCATGCTTCTCTGGATCTCTTGGCTGCTGCTATCCTTGGAAACACACTCTCATGCACTGCTTGATACAATAAGAAGAGAGCTTTGGAGTCTTTCTTCCTATTTCTCTTCAGCAACTCTTTCTCTGCCTGAGTTAAATCTTCAAACTCTTCTTCATTTGCTGGCTCTTCAAAGCCATCCTCAACAAATTCCCATAAGTCTTGGGAGACAAATAATGCTCTCATAGTTATTGACCAGTAGTCATAATTTTTCCCATTAAACATTGGGAGATGGACATTTCCCATACCCATATTAGTGCTGGCTCCAGCCATTCTGCACTCTTAACTATGATTAAAAAAAACTTGACTGTGTATGTAAAACAGCTCACTGTTCTGCAACAGTGACTCAAAAAACTATATAGAGAAATACCTTTGGATTCTTTCGCTGAGTCTTCACACCGCTGGAGAAGCTGTTGCAACAAAGAACTCCTTTCCTTCAGCTTCTTTGATCTTCAAAGAGCCTGGACTAGCTTTGATACCATGTTGGATTATTTAAAATTCCAGAACAACAATGGAGAATAAAATTCCTCCTCTTCAACACAGAGAAAATATTTAAAAAAAATTCTCACTGGAGACAGAGCTTTCACTGTAAAAACTATTTCATTAAACTTCAAAAACTTGGTTACAAAATCACCTCTAACTGAGGGAATACAAAAGGCTTTGACTGCTTCAAAACACAGTTCAAAACACAACTCACACTCTCTAAAATTTCACTCTAGAAAAATACTCTGTCTCTTCAAAATGAATGCACTGCTGTGCCATTCAAAGGATACATTACACTCTTTGTGTGTAAAAAAAAGGCTAGACAATGCCTTTGGCACATCTTTGTATATGTCTTTTTATACCTTTTGTGTAAAAAGATTTTTAAAACTTACAATGTCTAACCGAATGCACACAGGCCTTTTCCCTTTTTTTTATATGCCTCTGCATTTTTTTTACAATATATAAAAAACTATATTAAAATAAAAGCTTATTTTAAAAACTTAAAATAAAAAACTAAAACAAAAAAAAAAACGACGATGGCCCACGGCCTCCCTTTTCTTTGAAAACATTCTTTTCATATATATGTAAAACATATATATATATATATATATATGTTGACTTGTATGCACGACATTTTTTTAAACAAACATTAAAACAAACTTTGACCGAATTGAACCGGACTTCAAAACATAAATTAAACCCTTTTGCATAAAAATTCCGGGTGCCAAAAGTTGCTGCTGATGTCACCTAAGTTGTGACGCGGAATTTTTATTAAATCCGCCTTATAAGTTTTCCCGGGTCCGATTTTTGGCAATGGTACGGCAGAAAATTGTGATGCGGAATTTTTCACAAATCCGCTTCAATAAAATTCAAGTCCGTATTGTTGTTCAATTTCTCTGTATCCAATACAGCGCTGAAATTGATTTATCAACGTTTTTGGCAAGCGGCTCTCTGCAACAATTTTTTTATGCTGCGAGATCAAGCTTCGGCGGAAATGGAGAAGCAAGCGGTTCGGGATAATCGTTTCGCAAACAAATTGAAGGTGGTTGTCAAATCGCATCTGATGAAAGTAATTTTCAACATCTCAGAGAACAAGGAAAAGGTGAAGCATCTCCTGGACATTTCAGAAGGTGGGGAGAAGCTCAAACTCTTCAGAGCTGATCTAATCGAAGAAGGCAGTTTCGACGCTGCCATCAAAGGCTGTGACGGGGTTTTCCATGTCGCCATTCCCATCGACTATGACCCCAAAGATCCCGAGGTAAGAAATTTCGTCGGAAAAATTTGGGCAGCAAATGCGCGGGCTGTATATTTTTATTCTTGGATTTAAGCAAATTTATTATCTAATAATGAACATATATAACAAACCCAGAGCAGTAACTGCAAAACAGTTATTTATGGCCGAGGTATTTAAATTTAAAATGAAATTGCAATTGCAAGTAAGATCGCTCACAATAACATCCAACCCCAAAAAATCATTTAAAAGAGGAGAACAATGAAGAGAGAAAATTTTTACATACAACGCATAAATGAAAAATAAGTTAAATACATATATATATATATATATATATATATATATATATATATATATATATGAAATTTATCATATATCAAGTTTTAAAATAAAATAAATTAAAAAGGTGCGCAACAAATTATTTGTAGAAACCGAAAGCCAAGGGAATTTTACATTTTTAACAGCCATTATAACTAACGTACACTTCATAATCACTGTTAATAATGCTAAAAACATATTTCAGAACAAAAGCTCATGAAAAATTTGGAAAGCGAGGAGAAAAAACTAAAAATATATTGCTTCTCAAATATAGTTTCAGGTCTGTACAAGGAGTTCATTTTGATAAGTAATATGCTCCAAGCAGTGTAGCATTTAAATATCCTTTGAAATATACACAGTTAGATATGGAGGCATTACACATCTCATTATGCCTATTCCAACATATATCCCATTAAATGTTGCACTTCCAGGTGCATATTGCTTGCCGTCCACCTCTGACATAAGTAAAGTACAGTGAAAAACCTGCATCACAAAGAAAAATTATAAAGCATTGTCTTTCTTTAACAAACATATATTTAGGAACCATATAAGGTACCTTTCTCGGGATTGAGGAGAGCAGAGTCAATTTTCTTAAAAGCAGAAAGAAACACAGGAGCATATTATGCAATAAATAAGTACAAAGAGTCTAAAATACAAAAATTATACATTTCTTTGGAACCACAATCAAAGAAGGGTAAGAAAATTTACAAGGCATTTTTTTGTCTAGAACAAAAAAAAAAAAAAACCAAAGACCTATACGAAGTAACTGCTATGACTGACGAAAGAAGAGCCAATTTTTCTTAAAAAATGTAAGAAAGCATGGTAAATGTTGTAAAAAATATGTCACCGCTCCTTACAGTGAACAAAGGGACCAAGCGCAAGCACAACGTCCATATGAAACAAGTAACACATTGTACAGAATAAGCTTGTATACTAAAACAAACATATAAAAAACATTTATTACTTTGCACGCTTTAAATTAAGATGAGAAAATAAGCCTAGGTTTTCATTTCTGGCAAAACTAAAACGATAAAAAAAATAGCGCACTCTCATGAGCATTGCTACACTTCCAAGGAAAAACCTTACTAAAATAATTTATAATAGAGCCTGTTACTCCAGAGCTCCTGACCAAGCTGACATGCTCGCACGATCCTTTACAGTTCAAACAAACAACGAAAAGAAAAAAAATAAATGTATATCTTAAATGAAGTCAACTTACATGTGGTCCAGAGGTTTAAGCTTCCAGAAAACCGCATAGTTCCAGTCATTGTTGGAACACAAACTTTTGAGAACCTCTCGCAATGTCAACCCCATGATATCTTTAACTACTCGTACTCCTTCTTCTCTTCTCAAGTTCAAACCCCTTGGAGTTTCTTCACTGTCACCTCGTCCTGGTCATGGCAAAACACTTGTTTGCCTGCTCTCCGTTCGCTCTCTAACTTCCTCGGCACAAGGCCCGTCCTGCTTGCTTTGCACGCAAACCTCCACTCCGTTTTCTCGCTGGCTCCACACGCAGTAGCAACAGCATCCCACAGTCCATTCTCCTTTAAGTATAGAAGAAGAATCGCTAAAATAAATACACACAAAAGGACTGGAACCACACAACGACTACAAAATTGTAGCCCGAGACAAAAGATCAAACTCAAAACTGCAAGAAAAACTCGAGGAAAAATACTTTCATCTACACTATCCCACAGGCTCGAACCTCAAACAGTACAATTTCACCATTTTTCCTGGCCCTTTGATAGAAAAGATCCCTAAAATTACATAGGCAAGAACAACAGCCACAGAACTTAACTTTGCAAGATTATGAAATTCCTCTCACTGAGCACATGGACAGGGGTTTGGGTGCACTAGGGCGAGTTCGCACGATTCGATCAAGAAATTCTTCAAAGGAAACAAGGGTTTCCTGAACTGGCTCGCCGCGGCTGTTTATTCTTGATCTCAGAGCAAAGTTGTGCATGCCTTTGTAGAATCCACTATATCTGCTCAGAGTTTGCGAATCATCTGTCAAAGCTCCAATAGTCCAATAACACAGAGTCCAACGAAGAGGGTTACATTGGGACCGAAGAGGTTGTAAATCTTATCACCAACGTAAACGAGTCAGAGGAGCAGAGTCAGTGTATTGTTGACAGACGTGGATTTCGATGTGATTACTTGTTCGCACTCGTCAGAACGACAACCGAACAAAGGTCGCAAAATAAAACCCCACAATATAACACCTTCAGTGTAACTAAGCTTCTCCTTAACCTAGCTTCGAATGTTTACTAGAAAATTTTTGATAATAAGGATTTAAATCTACAATTTTGATTGAGGCGTGAAGCTCTAGATTCCCAAATCAAATTTACCTTCACATTATTCCTACATCCAATTGTATACTATCAATGATCTTAAACTTTGTTCTCAATTAAGTTAGTCTACATATTATGGCGTTATTGTGAGGCAAAGGGGAGGAACTAGGTAGTAAAAGGATACTAATGCAAGCCTAAACCCACGCAAACCCGGGAATCCTTCCCAAAGACTATGCATATAAGAATGCATTGCAATCACTGCCCAATTAAGACTCCAATCTGGGAAATTTCATAAAATTTTCAAATGCGGAAGCTATCTTACACATTTATGGTTATAAAACCATTTCAAAGTAAACATTTCTCAAGCATCAAATTATCAATCAATCAATATTCGAATCCTTCCATAAACCATATCCAATACCTCAATTTCCTCATTTCCATTTAATCATCAACATTCACATGGGCTTTTAATATCGGATACAATCAAAAGTCAACAAAACAAATGCGCCCTTGGTTGAAATTTTTTAACAAACTTAACATTGTTTAATCGGACCCCAATTCATATGGAATTATACATTCCCTTGTCAACCATCCTCCACGGTTTATTCGAATGTCAATTAACATTTTGTCTCACACACAACTTATACCCATTCAACACAAATATGAACCTGGCCACG
This sequence comes from Pinus albicaulis, assembly GCA_034641835.2. NCBI lineage: Eukaryota > Viridiplantae > Streptophyta > Pinopsida > Pinales > Pinaceae > Pinus > Pinus albicaulis. Next base: position 752,240,567 of record CM076574.1, on the reverse strand, counting down.
GTAAAAAACAAATGGGCTTACCTCCAGGAGCGATTATGTAATTTCATACTGCACCTTCACTGCTTTCAAGTTTGACTACTGCTTTCAAACATCAACTGTCGTTCAGCATTTAACACTACAACTTAACTTCATATAAACGCTATAATTCAATGCAATTTCTCTGCAATTCAACGTTACTATACATCCACGTTTACCGAATAGAAATTCGATGTCTAATTGACTTCAAAAGTCTTCAGACCTCTGGAAAAATTTGAATTCACAACAACTACAGTGCTACGTTGTTTCACGCCTCTTAAAACATCGCTTCAATCATCGATTCAGATTCAAAAAGACCAAAAACAACAATCTGGCCATGCATTAACATACCTTCTCCATCGCTTCCTGCGCTAATTTATTCATACAATCGAATCTCTTAAACAATTACCACAGTTTTTCCTTTGTGGCCTTTGATTACACAATACGTTCTTGATGGATCGCATAGGCTTTCTTTCCACAAATTTGATTCTGTTGACACTGACATTTCATTTGATTCAAATCAGAAGTTATCACTTCTTCCTCGCTCGATTCCACAACTTGGATCGACCTCCGTTTGCCTCAAATTGGAGCCACTGCATTATATTAATTCACCCAACATCGTTCTAACAAACCATTCCTCTCCACGCAAATTCATTCACTTTTGAATCCATCATCGAAGGTCTGTCATCGTTTGCTTTGGTTCTGCATTAACTTGTTAATTCACCTTGCAGCTCTCGATTTTCCAATCGATCGATCCCAACCTGTGACTTATAAAACATTCAAACATATATCATAATGAAACGCAGCCTTTAATTTCATAACGCTAGGTTTGATATCCACAATTCAGTTATGCACAAGATTAAGTCTTGTGGATTCATGCATTAAACCAATGGCTATTTCTGCAATCGATCCACTATTTGACACACCAGAATCTGCATCTACCATAAAGAGATCAACGCATTCAATTATCACTCCACATCACTAGCGCAGTTAATAACAAAAGTTGGATTTTCATTAATGCATTCAACATTCATCACTTCCTGAATTGGATCTGTAATATAAAACTTGACAGTGATTTATAAAATCGAATCTCCATTCCACAGATCAATACATACAATTCATTACAAACTCGTGGATCAATTTCGTTTCTCTTAACCCAGGGTATATAGACCAATCGAAACCAGAAAGGCGAGAACACTCTCTCTGCCACCGTAGCTACCAATCGAAGATCGAGCCTAATCGATCCAGTCGACTTTATCAAATAGTCTTAATGAGATTCTGCAAAGTTAAACTTCTTTCGCAGGGACTAAAACACAATTCCCTTACAACATTAATATTCCAAAATTTAAAAAGGATCGAATTTCCTTTCATTCATTGAACACACAAATTCAATCTTACGCAAACTCAATAATGGACATATAGTCAAAAAATCAAATGATGTATTAACACACAAAACACTTACAATACAATTTCCTTCCTTGGCCTGATTTCCAATCATTTGGCCCTTTACAATTGCCCGAAGGCTTCCAAGTAGAAACCTGCTCTCTACTCACCCTCTCACTCTCTCTTCAACTATTCAAGTGTATTTTCCTCACAAAAACCACTCATATTTATACATAAATAATGCATTTAATTCACTCCAAAAATATCTCCACCTAATCCTCAACTAAATCTATATTTTAGGTGTGGACTCAACAAAGTCCCATACATAGAATACCTACTCTCTAATTTTGCTCCTAATCTATTTCTCTCATATCCTTTTAATTAATAAAAGAATATTTACAAAATCCTCACTTTATCTCCTATTTTATTAAAAATGACAAATTAATTAATAAAATAATAAAAATGTCACACCCCCCTTTATTACATATTTACAAATGAAAAATGGCCTTGATGCTCCTGCATCAGACTCCCAAGGTTGAAATTAAACATGATCGCCTGATCATGTATTCAGATTGCCTGGATCTCATATCTTGTGCTGTAACTTTCCACTTGTCGTTGCTTCTATCTGTTGTTCTTCTCCAGGTTTCCACACTTTATGCTGCATTGCCCCACTGGTTGTGCTCTCGCAATCTTCTGTTGTCTTTCTTTTGCTGCTTCTCCTTTGTTTTACTGTTGTTGGCCTCTTCCGGGATACTTTCATCATCATCCGCCTCATCAATTCAATTTCTCTGTCTAATAGATTTTCTCCAGCATCTGCAATAAAACCTGTACTCACAAAACAATTGTTAGAATAAAAAACATAAGGCTTCAGTGCCCCCATAGATGTTGCTTCAGCTGCCACCATAAATATTGATGTTGTCAATGTTGTCTCAGCTACCACCATAGATGTTGCTGCCTCCCAAACTTCTTGTCCCTCTGCAACATTCTTTTGCTTATCACCTGCAATTTCGTCTGCAACTTCTTTCTCTGGTTCGAATGTCTCCAGCAAACATTTCAGCCCTTTCTTCTCAAGCATTTCATCAACATGCTGCAATTTAACTCTAGCATAACCTCCATCTTCCTCTTTGACAATCTTCAGTAATTGTCCATCATCATCTTGATTGATTCTGGAAATCAAATCAAGTTCTTCAAACACTGTAAACTCATCCTCTATCACTGTAGCAGTTCCAAAATTCTATCCCACAGTCTTCTCTTGGCTATACAGACAAGCCAACTCTTTCTTGTCACTCATGGTAACAAGCCTCTGCTTATGAGACATCACTGTCTCACCTTCTTTCTGCAACAGTTCTTCTTCTTCCAAGACAATTCCAAATGATGGAGTGTCCTCTGTATCACCTGTAAACACAATCAAATTGTTAGCTTCAAAATCATAAGACCCAATGGTCTCACTTGTTGATTCAGTCACCAAGTTTTCTCTCTGCAGCTCCAAGTCCTCTCCAGGACTCAGAAAATATTTACTGGCTTTCTCCTCAGCTTTCTATGGCAACACTTCAGCATGCTGCTCTGAGTTCCTTCCCAACTTCTTTGTCAGCACATCAGTATTTTGATTTGCATTCATCATGTGACCATCAGCTAGTCTCTCCTTATTTCCATCCTCCACTTCATGACTGTCATTCATGAAAACTTTCTTACCTTGCTTCTTCAGCAAATTATCCTGCACAGAAGTCCTCTGTCTCTCCAATTCTCTTCTCTGAAGATCTAGTTTCTTATACAATTCAACAATTTCATTAGGAGTAGAACTTGGAAACTTCACACAATTTTCCATACCTTCACCATCTCTTGACTCATCATCAGTTGGTCCTTCTATCTCTGCACCAATATTCTAATTACACTCCTTCGTATTCATTTTCTCTTGAGATCTTGCCATCTCAGCATCGATCTGAACAGACTTCAGATTCAACTCTTCTTGAAAAAACTCTAAAGCTTGCTCATCTCCCTGTGTTGTACCTGCAAACATACACAACTCATTAGTTTTAAAACCACAAGACCTTTCAGTCTTGACTGCTTCCTCAAGCACTTCCCTTTGAACAGATCTGCATGTGGAATCTTCAAATTCCATCTCTGGCTCAAGAACTCTGAGTTCCCTTTTCAATAAGGCAATCACACTTTGCCTCAACTTCATCTGCAATGGTTTCCAAATCACTCTCTTTCCCTTCAGTGGAAAGATCCATCCTCTTTTCTGATTTTCCTGCTCTTGCAGCCATTCTTCTAGTACCTGCAATTGTACCTTCATCACTGCAATCTCTCTTTCTCTGACTTTATCAGTCATCTCACCTCTATGGCATTCCTCTGAACCTCTTCTCTTATCCTCCATGATCATCTTCTCCATGAGTTTCACACTCACCATGAATTGCACTAGCCTCCGCAACAACAAGCTCTCATGCTGCCACTTACCTCACCAATCCACTTCACTGGACCTGGTCTTTTGGTAAGTACTGGTTCACTGCCTCTGGAACCTCTTGAGCACTCTCTCTGCTCTCTCTAGGCTATCTCTTCAACTCACCTTCTCTTCAGGACACTGCAATTGTCCTCCCTATCCAGCCTTTAGCTGAATGTCAGGTTCACTGCCATCATCTTGTCTGCAATTATAAACTTTAATCACAAATTTCAATTCAGAAAATCATCTCACCTTTAATATCCTGCATGATCTTGTCCTCCATTCACTTCTGCAATCATGTTTACTGCAATTGTGTAGCTTGCATATTATATTTAGAATACATTCAAATAAAACACTCTTCAGTTCTCAACAGAACCTTCTTGCACTCATTCAGAAAAAACAAACATCTTTAATTTCAACAGAGCCTTCCAAATCTGATACCAAAAATGATGCAGGCCTAAACCTGCAAACCCAGAATCTTCCCAAAGACTATGCATATAAGAATGCATTCCAATCACTGCCCAATTAAGACTCCAATCTTGGAAATTTCATACACTTTTCAAATGCGGAAGCTATCTTACACATTTATGGTTATAAAACCATTTCAAAGTAAACATTTCTCAAGCATCAAATTATCAATCAATCAATATTCGAATCCTTCCATAAACCATATCCAATACCAAAATTTCCTCATTTCCATTTAATCATCAACATTCACATGGGCTTTTAATATCGGATACAATCAAAAGTCAACAAAACAAATGCGCCCTTGGTTGAAATTTTTTAACAAACTTAACATTGTTTAATCAGACCCCAATTCGTATGGAATTATACATTCCCTTGTCAACCATCCTCCATGGTTTATTCGAATGCCAATTAACATTTTGTCTCACACACAACTTATACCCATTCAACACAAATATAAACCTGGCCACGGTAAAAAACAAATGGGCTTACCTCCAGGAGCACTTATGTAATTTCATACTGCACCTTCACTGCTTTCAAGTTTGACTACTGCTTTCAAACATCGATTGTCGCTCAGCATTTAACACTACAACTTAAATTCATATAAATGTTGTAATTCAACGCAATTTCTCTGCAATTCAACGTTACTATACATCCACGTTATCGAATAGAAATTCGATGTCTAATTGACTCCAAAAGTCTTCAGACCTCTAGAAAAATCTGAATTCACAACAACTACAGCGCTACGCTATTTCACGCCTCTTAAAACATCGCTTCAATCAGCGATTCAGATTCAAAAAGACAAAAAACAACAATCTGGCCATGCGTTAACATACCTTCTCCATCACTTACTGCGTTGATTTATTCATACAATCGAATCTCTTAAACAATTGCCACAGTTGTGCCTTTGTGGCCTTTGATTACACAATACGTTCTTGATGGATTGCACTGGCTTTCTTTCCACAATTCTGACTGCGTTGACAATGGCATTTCATTTGGTTCAAACCAGAAGTTATCACTTCTTCCTCGCTCGATTCCACAACTTGGATCGACCTCTGTTTTCCTCAAATTGGAGCCACTGCGTTATATTAATTCACCCAATAGCGTTCTAACAAACCATTCCTCTCCACACAAATTCATTCACTTCTGAATCCATCATCGAAGGTCTGCTCATCGTTTGCTTTGGTTCTGCGTTAACTTTTTAATTCACCTTACAGCTCTCGATTTTCCAATCGATCAATCCCAAACTGCGACTTATAAAACATTTAAACATATATCATAATGAAACATAGCCTTTAATTTCATAACGCTAGGTTTGATATCCATAATTCAGTTATGCACAAGATTAAGTCTTGTGGCTTCACGCATTAAACCAATGGTTATTTCTGCAATTGATCCACTATTTGACACACTAGAATCTGCATCTACCATAAAGAGATCAACGCATTCAATTATCACTCCACATCACCAGCACAGTTAATAACAACAGTTGGCTTTTCATTAATGCATTCAACATTCATCACTTCCTGAATTAGATCTGTAATATAAAACTTGACAGTGATTTATAAAATCGAATCTCCATTCCACAGATCAATACATACAATTCATTACAAACTCATGGATCAATTTCATTTCTCTTAACCCAGGGTATATAGACCAATCGAAACCAGAAAGGCGAGAACACTCTCTCTGCCACCGTAGCTACCAATCGAAGATCGAGCCTAATCGATCCAGTTGACTTTATCAAACAGTCTTAATGAGATTCTGCAAAGTTAAACTTCTTTCACAGGGACTAAAACACAATTCCCTTACAACATTAATATTCCAGAATTTAAAAAGGATCGAATTTCCTTTCATTCATTGAACACACAAATTCAATCTTACGCAAACTCAATAATGGACATACAGTCAAAAAATCAAATGTTGTATTAACACACAAAACACTTACAATACAATTTCCTTCCTTGGCCTGATTTCCAATCATTTGGCCCTTTACAATTGCCCGAAGGCTTCCAAGTAGAAACCTGCTCTCTACTCACCCTCTCACTCTCTCTTCAACTATTAAAGTATATTTTCCTCACAAAAACCACTCATATTTATACATAAATAATGCATTTAATTCACTCCAAAAATCTCTCCACCTAATCCTCAAATAAATCTATATTTTAGGTGTGGACTCAACAAAGTCCCATACATAGAATACCTACTCTCTAATTTTGCTCCTAATCTATTTCTCTCATATCCTTTTAATTAATAAAAGAATATTTACAAAATCCTCACTTATATAATTTATCTCCTATTTTATTAAAAATGACAAACTAATTAATAAAATATTAAAAATGTCACACTCCCCTTTATTACATATTTACAAATGAAAAATGGCCTTGATGCTCCTCCATCAAAAACCTTCCTTGTGTAAACGCATAGTGCCAAGGCAGCACCGTTTTGCAGACCACATTTGGAGGCCTTCCCGGTCTCCAAATTGGCCCAAGATAGCTCGTTGGAAATCTTATCCTGTCTAATTTCCAAATATACCTTTGTTTTTCTATTTGCAGTTCATTTTCCTGGTCAAAATTTGATTTTCCCAACATTGGTCAAAAAGTGCTGAATGAAGGTGCAGAAATGCTGAGTGATGGTGCAGGGAACTTTTGGGGGCCTTCCTCAACTCCAAATTGATCTCACGATATCTCATTGGAAATATATCTCTGTTTATTTATCATTTTAATCATCAAGCAAGTCATTTGGACACTCCAGATATGATAAAACTTGATTTTCCCAAAGTCACTCTAGAAGTGCAGCAATTCTCCCGTGGCACCTGTATTTTTGACATTTCTATAAAAACGTGACACCTGTGTAAAATCTGAAGGATTTTTTTCTTTAATGACCTATTAGGGACAAAAACCTCTCTCATGTTTGTTAATTTCATCTCTTTTTGGTCAGAAACATAGTTCGAAGTGAAACTAGACCTATGAGTGGCAAATGGCTTGATTCTTGGAATGATTTCTAAAAAAATGATGGAGACATGATCTTATGAGTTGGAATGGCCTCATACTTACTGATATGACTTACCTTATGGCTCCTCTACTCATATTCCTCTTTTTCATAACAAACCCTAGCTTCAGTGGGGGAGGAAATTAGGGTTTAGTGCTTGTGAACAATGATGACTTGGGCACCCTTGGGAAAAGACAACTCCCTTTGACATTTGATGTGTTGGCATGTGGATTTTTGAGTTGGAAGCCTTTGGGAGATTGAATAGCATGATGAATACATGGAAGAGGGTCATCAAACATATACTTGAAAAGGAAAATGGGACACTTGACAAGGACAACCACTAGTGGAACAATTTTATATCATGACCTAGTGGAATGATTGAAAATTATTTAGAGTGAGACACCTAAGATGCACATGAAAAATGTGTTTTTATCCTTGGTGTAATTATGCAAATACTAACAGTAACATTAGCTCTAGATGGGGATGGTAGCTCCTTGGAGGTGCCACGAACACCGTAGACCAAGTTCCTATCTGCTGAGCATGGATTCAATAGCTAAAACCAAACTGAATACTGAAAGAAACTTAACTCAATAAACTGAACTAACTCAGACTAAAACACAATTGAAAAACTGAAAAAGATGCTCAGAACTGATCTTATTCAACAAAACCTACTCTAATCAATCCATACATCACCTGATCAAGTGAAATGGAACAACCAATGCAACCATGTAAGCATTATGGCTGATGTTTGAATTATCTGTAAGTGTTTGCTTATGAGCAAGAAGAGAGAACTACTGAAAACTTGTCAACAGATCGAATCTTGGTGAAATTGCAAACCACGAGCCCACCGACTGACCTCAAGAATGTTGCGAAAGGATCTTCATAGGAATACATATTGATTTCCAACCCATCTAATATGTTACTGCTCTGCTCTAGGTAGTCTTCGTACCTAGGTTTTATAATTTTCCTAACATATGTACTTTCTTTCTTTGATGACTACAGCAAGTTGAAAAAAGGATATTGAAACTCGTGAATGACTAATTTTTCATGATGATCAACAACAAAACAAGAATATTCTTCATTACTCTCCTGATATGACTGCAAATCTTGGTATGAGCTTTGTAATGAAACCCCTGCTGAGAAAAACAATGAAGTCGGTTGTCGTATCAGATTTATATCAACATTATTTTTAGGCTCACAGTTAGCTAATGTAGAAGGACTTTTACTGCAGATATCATCTAAAACATTAGCTATTGGGTCATGAAAATTTTGAAAATACTGTTGCAACCTATTTTCCATTGTTTCTAATGAGATTGTATGACTTTCTACAGGTTTCTCATCCTTTGCTTTAGAGATATTATGAAAATTTTCCTTTAAAAACTGAAATGCTTCAAAACACAATGGTACTAAATCATCTTGTATCATTTGATCATATGTTTCAGCTTCCAAGCCTTCATATGCAACTTGACACTAAATGGCATTCAGTGGCTGTGAATCTGGAGCTAAGGAGTATTCTATGTTTCAAATGATTTCCTCAACCATTTCAGGAGAAGGTTTCTTGTTAACAACTTGCTCAAGAAGTTCATTATCTACCTCAACCTCAACATCAAAACTGAAATAATGTTGATTTCTAATCTTGGAAAAAAATTATTTCAGAAATTGAAATGAAGCAAAACATAAAGGAAAATATCCTTCACTTATTTCAAAAATTTTCAGCATTTTCCTCATCTTTTTCATCATAAATACGCATCAGCTAATCATTGTTTTCAAGTTGCTGCAACTGAAATTCCTCCCACAAAACAACTGTTGATTGCTCTACAAGATTAGCTTCAGTTTGGAGAACATAATCATCATCATACTGATCAAACTTTGGCAAATCATCAATATAAGTAATGTCACCAATCATACACATTAGATTATCAGATTGTTTATCCTCGAATTGATCTACAAATCCATTTTTTGATTTATGGTGGCTGGGATTAGAAGGAAAATATTTAGGGTTTGCAATCTCTTCTTTTTCTGGGATAAGTGGGTCATGATGATCTTGAACGGAAAATACATCTCTCATGGTGATCTTTTGCATCATATCCTCTATTATACTTACCACAATGTCGAGCTTTACCTCCAAAGATGTAAGGTGCTTTGCAATGTTCTTCTTCTCTTCTTCTTTCAGCTTTGCTCTTCTGATTAGAAAATTAGCCTCTACATCTACTGCATTGTTCTGCATCTTTTCAAGTGTTGCAAGGTTTCTTTCTCTCAGCTGAAACTCCATTTCTGGATCAAATGCATCTGGGTAATGTAAAATATTTGAGCCAGGAGGGGGTCTTATATCAGCAGGCATCGAATAAAAGACTTGATTCAATCTGGAAGAAAACTGTTGTATTGTCTCCCCTAGTTGTCTTTTTAGTTGGTCGTACTCTTTTAGAATTAGGAAATGGTTTTGTTTGACCACCCACCTATCGAGAAAAAATTTGAAGAACTGTGGAAAATCTGAGATACTCGTGGCAGGCAAGATTTTGAACCAACTCTTGACTCTGCCTTGCAAGGAAAGAGAAAATAGCCTGATACTGACATCCTCTTTGTAAAATTCAAAAAGGCCAAGGAAAGTCTCAAAATTCTGCATATGTCTCTCAGCATTGATGTTGTCATTTCACCATCAAACCTCGGCAGATATAGGTAATGATTTTTATGGAAAGCATGGAGTATATGAGGTGAGTTGAGTGGTTTGTATCGATCTGGAATTTTACAAGGTGTAGGAGTATGTACAGAAGTTGTAGGATCAGTCTTGATCTCTTTTGGCTCATCAATTTGAAGATGATCATCATAAGATTCAGAAAAAGGATGGGGACCAAGATCAAAGGAAGACTCGATATTTACACTTTTCAAATTGGATCATCTTATCATACAACAAACTCTGAAAAAATTTCAAGATAGTTTCAGGAAAAGAAAAGAAGTAATTTAAAAGAAAGCAGATTAGATCTTGAATACAATTCCACTTTGAATACCTGACCTTTGTGTAAGATCCTTCCATTTTCCTACTGGCAAGGTCAATCCTCCTATGGAGTTTTTACATCAATTTGGAGTTGCCAGGTGAAGAGTTCAGCCTTCATATGCATCTTATCACTATCCACCATCAGCAAACAGATCTAAACTTTGTCATTCTTTCCCAGGGAAGATATGATCTTTCGCTTCACCAGTATGGTCGCCAAAATTTTATCACTCAAATTGAACCTCAGGCTGAGAGAGGCAATCTCGAGGTAACCTCAAACCACGTTTACCCAAGTAGCCAGCCAGACTAGGCCAGGAGAAGGCTCTCTCCATATAAATCACAGTCAAAATGACTGAGGAAAGAAGATTTTAGGCTAGGTATAGTAGCTTAGGGTTTTGATTTTGATTGTATAATGTTTGCTAGATCAGGAGGAGTCAAACAGCTAGGGCAAGGAAATTAGGTCAAAATTTGTAGGGGTTCTAAGGGGAAATATAGGTAGAAGGTTTGACATTCAAAGGATGATTATGGTGAGGTGAAAAGACTAGTGAGGAGTTAGGGAGAGCATACAAGATGAATTCTCCCTAAAATGAAAAATAAATAAATAAATTATGTTAAGTTCCCCAAAACAAAGCATGAAACATGAATTATACCTTTCAACTTGAAATTAAGCATATCATAGACATGAAAATGTTTTATGAGCTACAATATATTCATACAAATGATTACAAAGGATAAAATATGTCAAACACTGCATACCACATGGATCCCAAAGAAATAGCTGCAAATTTATATTAATGTCCAAGCCAAATTGATACAAATGTCTATTGAGATGCCAAAGCTCCAAGTGAGTCCAACATCTACAAATGACTGAGAAAATACATGATATAGACCTAAAAACCACTTTCCCTAGCCTCAAGGAGTCGAATCCATGAGATAGGGATTAGTTTCACCTACTCCCAAACAAGAGTATGAAGACTAGGAAGACCCAATAATTTGCCTCTAAAAGAGAGAAAACGGATTCATTTGACCTCTAGAAGACTTATCTGATGCATATACCCTAGATGAAAGTCAAAACATGACATTTACATTCACCATGACCATTTAAGTTAGTAATTTTCCCATTTTCCCAAGTCAAAATTCAAAAAGTCAAAATTTTGTTGAAGATGATGAAAACTGCATTTTCCTGGTAAACGCGCAGTGCCATGACAGAAAAAATAGCCTGTCTTGCAGGAAACCTTTAAATGACTTCCCGATGCTCCATGATAGCTCATTAGAAATCTCTTTGAGTCTAGTTTCCAAATATGCCTCCATTTTCCAAAATTGAGTCCATCTGCCTTGTCAAAAACCTGTTCTCCCAATACTGGTAAACGCGTAGCGCCAAGGTAAAAAAAGAGGCAAAAACATGTTTTTTTGGTGTTTTTTTCCTTTTTGAGGGACCAGTTCTCCTCCAAATATTCTAAAAATTGTTGGATTTAATGTCCTCATCATTCTGAACATTATTGTGGTGACCATTTTTCAATTGGATGCTCCAAAAAAGAGTGCAATGCCAGTGGCTTGCGCGTTTAGCAGAATTTCTGTTTGTCAAAATTGTCCAAAAACCAAAATTTGCACTAAAGTGCCAAATGTGCCAAAAATTGTCCAAAATTATGAGGTTACTTGATGATAAAGGGTTTGAGGCATGAAGAGACACCTCAACAAGTATATCTAACCTCTCCTTCTCATTTTGCTCGGTCAAAGCTTGAATTTTTGCATGGGCTCGTTTGAGCGGCCCTTGCAATTTTGTTTCTCATGGCGTAATGCTTTGCCATTTTCCTATGAATTTCATTGTCCTTTTGAGCCTTGGGCAATAGCTTCTCCAAGTGTTTTTTTACCCTCTCAAACCATGCTTCTTTGCCTTTAAGAACTACATTGGTGATTTTGTCCTCATTTTCCTCACCTAGGTAAATCAACTGAATTTCATGCTCTGTCTCATGTTTTCCCTCCTCAACATCAATGTTTGACTCTATTAAATTTTCCATACCTTTTTCTACCTATTGTGTTGATGAATAAGGCATGACCTCTTTCACTCCAAGTGAAGCAAACACGTGCCTATGACCTCTCTGATAGGTATGTACCAATGTGCCCAAATCAGCCCTCTTAGGCTTTCTAATTTCACCTCTGCTAGGTTGCCATGATGTATTTGGTGTCAAAACCATAGGGAGCGGATGAATGAAGTGAAGGAGTGTTAATTGAATGGAGGTGTGGGGAAAAGAAGGAAATGGGAATATATAAGGGAGCCTACGCTAGTGAAAACCCTAGGGTAAATGGAATGAGATGAAGGGAATATCGATCTAAAAGGAGAAGTTGTGACAAATGGAGGAAGAGATAATGTAAATGATAACCTAGGTCTAAGAAAACCTTAGGATTTTATATTTTTTTCTGATAGATTTTTTAGGGATACGAACATGGGAAATATGAATGAAAATGGGAAAGGAAATGAAAACTAGGGTTTCATAGAAATAAACACTTCAAATCTTTAGTGGAATATCAAATATATGAGAATAGAAGTGATTTAGGGTCCAATTATTGATTTAAAGCCTTTTGAAGAAAGTGGGAGAATATTTGAGCTTGCTGGAGGTGGTGAAACTCTTCAAAACCTTCCTTGTGTAAACGTGCAGCGCCAAGTTAAACACGCAGCGCCAAGGCAACATTGTTTTGCATACCACATTTGGAGGTCTTCTTGGTGTCCAAATTGGGCCCAGGATAGCTCGTTGGAAATATTATCCTGTAAAATTTCCAAATATACCTTTGGTTTTTTGTTTGGAATTCATTTTCCTGGTCAAAAATGTATTTTCCCAAGATTGGTCAAAAAGTGATGAATGAAGGTGGAGAAATGCAGAGTGCTGGTGCAGGAAACTTGTGGAGGCCTTCCTCAACACCAAATTGAGCTCATGATAGCTCATTAGAAATATATGTTTGTCTAGTTATCATTTGACTCATCAAAAAAGTCATTTGGACACTTTGGATATGAGAAAACTTGATTTTCCCAAGGTCACTCCAGAAGTGCAGCAATTCTCCCGTGGCAACTGTATTTTTGACATTGCTATAAAGCCATGACACCTGTGTAAAATATGAAGGATTTTGTTCTTTATTGACCTATTAGGGACAAAAACCTCTCTCACTTTTGTTAATTTCATCTCTTTTTGGTCAGAAACATAGTTTGAAGCGAAACTTGCCCTATGAGTGGCAAATGGCTTGATTCTTGGAATGATTTCTTAAAAAATGATGGAGACATGATCTTATGAGTTAGAATGGCCTCATACTTACTGATATGATCTACCTTATGGCTCCTCTACTCATATTCCTCTTTTTCATAGCGAACCCTAGCTTCAGCGGGAGAGGAAATTAGGGTTTAGTGCTTGTGAACAATGATGACTTGGGCACCCTTGGGAAAAGACAACTCCCTTTGACATTTGATGTGTTGGCATGTGGATTTCTGAGTTGGAAGCCTTTGGGAGACTGAATAACATGATGAATACATGGAATAGGTTTAGCAGGCATATACTTGTGAAGGAAAATGGGACACTTGACAAGGACAACCACTAGTGGAACAATTTTATATCATGGCCTAGTGGAATGATTGAAAATTATTTAGAGTGAGAAACCTACGATGCACATGCAAAATGTGTTTTGACCCCTAGTGGAAGTATGCAAATACTGACACTTACGGGTTTTTCTTTTCATCTCTTGGGAATACCTGATCTCTAAGTAACATCCAAGCCTAGATCATCAACATCCAAGGTCCTAAGGCCAAGGGAGGGTCTCATCAACATTGTCAAGTCAACTGCAAGGTCAATGTCCCTCAAAAGGTGTGAAATTTTTTGATGTGTTGGCATGTGGATTTCTGAGTTGGCAGCCTTTGGGAGACTGAATAACATGATGAAGACATGGAATGGGGTTAGCGGGCATATACTTGTGAAGGAAAATGGGACACTTGACAAGGACAACCACCAATGGAACAATTTTATATCATGGCCTAGTGGAATGATTGAAAATTATTTAGAGTGAGACACCTAAGATGCACATGCAAAATGTGTTTTGATCCCTGGTGGAAGTATGCAAATGCTGACACTTACAGGGTCGTCTTGTCATCTCTTGGGAATACATGATCTCTAAGTAACATCCAAGCCTAGATCATCAACATCCAAGGTCCTAAGGCCAAGGGAGGGTCTCATCAACAATGTCAAGTCAACTGCAAGGTCAATGTCCCTCAAAAGGTGTCAAATTTTTTCTATCAAAGTGCTATGCTCCATCATCAAAGTGGTTAGATGCCATCTTTAAAGTGTTGGAAAAGCATCATATCATCCCTCAAGGGATCCTAGTTGTACTTGGAAGAACCATCTAGCACATACTTAAGGAACCAAGTGAGATTGATATCATGGGTACAAGAACCATAAGAGAAAACAGGTGGACCATAATCAATGTCAAATCCATGAAATTACTTACACAATCATCATCTTCAAATGTCTTACTAACTTATGAATGTATACATGTTACCATACTTAGGTTTGGAGGGTTATTGTAACAACCCCTAGTTCATTTCCTATGTACACAAAAATAAGACCAAGGTCATGAGACACATACTCCAAGTTTAATTTTGTGTAAAACATAGTGATGGGTATCACAGGTGATTAATAAATGGCTATGGAAATTTTCAGAGGAAAAAAAACATTAATTGACATGTATCTATGAAAATAAAGGAAAATAAGAGAAAAGGGAGATGAAGGGTCATATATTTGCATGAGGAGGGAATTGAAGAGAAAATAGAGGAAAATGAAGAAAATAGGGGTATCAATAATAAAAAGGAATTAGAGTATTAGCGAATGGTTTTTTGTCAGTTTTGGCTTTGGCTTTCTCAATTCATTCACTCTCTCTATTACACTCGAACACACTTAGAGTATTCTTGGAGAATGCTTGGAGTGCACTAGTATTCACTTAGAGTGGATAAACAAGGCAAAATAAGAAAGGAAGCACAAGGAGACAGCAGGATAAATAACTACAGTTGGATTGCTTGCAGGTAACATGTTGCATGTATGATCTCCTTGTTTATTTGTGGATGCATGGTATATGCATGTGATTATCTGGTTATGTGTTGTTATTTTCATGGAGGATTGCCTGGATTGATAGTGATTTGAGCCCTGACTTTCCATTTCTTGGATAACCATTTTGTTGTGGGTTTTTCCACTTGCTTTTTTTTTATTGGCTCTCATTTTTTCCCTATGGTTTTGGGTTGGAACAAATTCTCTGGAGCCCTGAACAGCTTGCGTTCAGTTACTAGACTTGGAGCCTAGTTTGGGACAAACTCTCTGGAGCCCTTCGTGGGTTGAGTTACTAGTCCCTGGATCTAGGTTGGACAAACACTCTAGAGTCCTGAAACAACTATGGGTTGAGATATTGTTTCCTGGAGCCCTTGACAACTTGGGTAGAGACTGATTTGGTTGGTGTTAGTGATGTTCAACCATGGAGGTAGAATCACTATGGTTGAGGGTTGAGGTGGTTTGGCCTATGAAAGCCCTAGTTTGGTTTTTTTTGGTTTATTCCATGAGATCCCACATCGATGCTTGGAATATGGCACGTGGGTGATTAGCTAAAAAAGACTCTTGGTTCATCCCAATCTATGGTCGGGCGGTAAGTGTAAGTCCCTAACTTGGTTGGCATTTTCGTATGCCAATATGAGATATTTTCCTATTGTGATTTATGAACACTTTGGATATCATGTTAATGTTTATGGCTATTTTTCCATGCTTTATATGTTGGTTATTAGCTCGTTATATGCTAGTTAGAAGGTGTATACCTTCTATGGCTCTTGTCATGTTTTGATCAATTAATGAATGGCTAATGAATGCATGGAATAATAAGTGTTATTTTAGTTATGTGGAAAGGGCATAGAGCCTTCATGATGATTCTCTGGTGAACTTATTGAATTTGATAAAAATATGTATATATAACCTACAGGTACTATGTACACAAAGTGTTTGCATAAATGAGTAATTTGGACCTCCAACCTCCTAGGGGTGTAACTTTGGAATATGATCTCCGTTTGACTATTAGAATACCTAGTTTTGAAGATCTCCACGAGGAGGTCAAGTAAAATACATGTGACATAGATTTTGGCACTTTTCAAGTCTCTCCATTTTCCCTAACAACGTTGTTTAGGCCCTCAAAATGGCCTCATAAATTTAAGACCCCGAAAAACTACCAAAATTAGAAATTTGTGTTAAATTTAAGGAGACTAAACTGAAAGGTAATATAGTTGGGTCAAGTTAGGCTAATAACAGTGTGATTTTGTGTAACTGGGTGTTCCCAGTCAATTCTAGACATGTGGACCCCATTTTCCACAAGTACATCTTGCATAGTAAATCTCATATCATGTTTACCCTAGTGAGAAGGTCGAAGTGGGTAAATGTGGGGTGGGGTGTTACAAATTGGTATCAGAGCGAGGTTACATCACTGGACCTTGTGGTAAAATTGATTTTCATGCATGCATTTCATTTGTATGTTTTTGTTATGCATGAATTAGAGTGGTTTTGGTTAACATGTATATAATCAGTGTTACAGTATTTTGTTGTCGTCTATGATGATTGATGTGTTGATGTCATTATGTATATATAAACATGTATTGTGCTAATCTGAACTGATTTGTGCATATGTGATAGCCTTCCATGAACTTCTTAAGGTATGATTTGATTATGTTTTTATTATTTTATCTAAAATGGCATGTTTGCATGAGGTAGAATATTAGGATGAATATCAGAATGGTGGATTGTTGTTCACATTATTCTCCCTACAAATCAGATGAACACCATGGAGATGAGCATTCCACTAACATAGCATATAAGAAGTTTGAAATCAGAGATCAAAATTTGTAAGGCATATAATGACATGATTATTCAGTCACAGGAAAGACTTTCCAAAGCACAAGAACAGCAAGCAAACGTTAATGCAATCATCCTTCAGAGTCTATCAGATTTTCAGAGATAGGGACCACTTAGGATTAGTCATGGACAAGAGGAAAGGACCAATGTGGCATATGGTAGTAGGTTTCAATCAGGATACAAACTTTACATGGATGACACCATCACAGATGATAGGTTCTTACATACACCTGGAAGAAGGGGTAATGATCATGGGTTCTACTCTAGTTCTGGCTCAGAGAGGCATCATCATCATCAACATCATCATCCGTATAGGAGGAGTGAGAAGTAGTATTTTCCAGAGGAGTTCAAGAAATAAAATCCTCCTACATTTGATGAATAAATGAAGAAGTCACAAGATGCATAAGCCTGGTTTCTTGGGATACATAATTTTTTCATATTGCATGATTATTTAGAGAACATTAAATCCAAGATAACTACTTTCAATATCAAAGGGAAAGCAAAAATCTGGTGGGAAGATGTGAAGAATGTCAGAGGCATTCAAGAAGAGGAGTTCAATTGGAGGGATTTCGAGAGACTTTTCAGGAAGAAGTATCTAACAAAGAGGTACTATGATGACAGGGAAAAGGAGTTATATGAGTTGAAGATGGGATCTATGGTCGATGAGGAATATACTAGTATATTCTTGGAGTTGTTGAGATATGTATCTTATCTTAAGGATGAGAAAGAAAATATTCATAGATTCATCAGTGGGTTGCCAATATCATTTAGAGACAGGATTGAGTTTTATAAGCATAGGTTGTTGGAGGAAGCCATTAGAAAGTTAAAACATTGTTATGAGAAATCAAAGCGAAGGTCTGAGTATAAGCAAGATTGGAAAGGGAATGAGAAGAATAAAGGAAAGTGGGCTAAGAAGAGAGGAAAGTTTGATGCTACAAATGGCAAGGAGAATGTAGCATCACATAATAAGTTCAATGCAGCTGATAGGGGACATGAGTCTTAGACTAAGGACCAGGAAAAGGGTGATGGTAGGCAACCTTTGAGATGTTGGACTTGTGGTGGAGGGCATCGCAAGAGATATTGTCCACAACATCAAGGTGGTAGGCCTCATATATACAGCGCTCAGGAGGCATAGACAGTTGGGGATGTTGGGCAGAGTATCCCTCATATATACGCAACAGTGGATGACAGGAAGGCTGACCATCAGGCATATATTATTGAGATGGAAGGTAAGATTTTAATTAAGTTATTTCTATTTTGATGGAACCCAGATCTAGTTATAGTTATATTAGTCCTAATTTGGTGGATACGTATTTCTTGAATAGATAATTTCATGCTGAATCTTGGTTGGTGTAGTTGGATACAAGTACCAAGAGAAGAGTTCATCATTGGGTGAGGGCTTGTACATTTTATCTGAATGGTATGCCTACATCAAAGCATCCAAATGTGCTTGCTTTAGGTTCATACAACATGATTTTGGGCATGGATTGGTTATTCATTCACAGGACCAAAGTGGTTTTCTATGAAAAGAATATTTAATTCTTAGATGATGATGGGGAAACAATAATCTTGTAGGGGAAGAAGAAGTATACATCAGTGAGAATGGTTACAACTATGCAAGCAAAGAGTATTTTTTGGAAAGGATGTGTACTATTTTCAATGCATATTTCTAGTGATAAAGGTAAGAATATTTAGGATGATGAAGTCTTGAAGAAGTACCTAGTGTTGCAGCAGTTTTAGGATGTGTTTCCAGCTAAGATTCCATAGTTACTGCCTCATAGGGAAGTGGAATTCTCTATTGAGTTGATGCAAGGTCCAACACCAGCATCAAAATCACCATACAGGATGAGCACTTTATATTTGGTAGAATTGAATTTGCAGCTTAAGGAAATTCTTGATAAATGATACATAAGGGGCAATGTATCACCTTGGGGTGCACCAGTTTTGTTTGTAAAAAGGAAATATGGTACTCTAGGGTTTTGCATCGATTACAAACAACTGATCAAGGTAACTATCAAGAATATGTATCCATTGTCTAGGATTGTTGACTTGATTGATTAGATGAAGGGAGAAACAATGTTCTCGAAGATTGATCTAAGATCAAGATATCATCATGTACGCATTGAAAAAGAGGACATTTACAAGACTCCATTCCATAATAGGTATGGGATTTATGAGTTTTTGTGGTTCCTCTTGGTTTGACTAATGCTCTAGCTACTTTCATGTGTTTGATGAATAATGTATTGCGTCCTTATCTGGACAAGTTTGTGATAGTATTCATTGATTGATATATTCTAAGAATGAGGAAGAGCATGCTAAACACCTAGAAACAATGTTAATGTTTTTGAGAGAAAATCATTTGTATGCCAAACTCAAAAAGTGCATTTTGTTTTAGGCAAAAGTTCATTACTTGGGACATGTTGTTTCCAAGGAAGGCATAGCAGTGGACGCAGAAAATATTAGAGATATCATGGAGTGGCCTAATCCTAGAAATGTGGATAAGGTGAGATCATTCATGGGATTGGCAAGTTACTACATGCGGTTCATTGGGAACTTCTCACAGATTGGTTATCCTATTACATATTTGTAGAGGAAAGGAAAAAAGTTTGAATGGGAAAAGGAGTGTGCAACCAGCTTTGAGCAGTTGACACATTTGCTTACAAATGACCCAGTCTTGAATATTGCAGATCCAAATTAAGATTTTTTTGTGTGCATGGATACTCGCAAGGAAGGACTTGGTGGAGTCTTGATGCAGAAAGGACTGGTGTTATTCTATGAGTCAAGGAAACTGAATGAGCATGAGCGAAATTATGTGACTCATAATCTTGAATTGGCAACGATTATTCATGGACTGAAGGTGTGGAGGTACTATCTTCTTGGCAGGAGGTTTTTATTGATGAGTGATCATAGTGGACTAATATACTTATTTCACCAACCTAATTTGAATGCCAGGAAAGCTAGGTGGTTAGCTATGGTCAGTGAGTTTGACTTCAAGATCAAGTACATTAAGGGTAAGGAGAACAGGGTTGTAGGTTATCTTAGGAGAAGAGTGCAGATAATTCACATTGAAACTATGATTTCATATGGGGCATACTTGCAGAAGCGGATCTTGGAGGCAAGGCAAAAGGATGACAGGTACCAGCAGCTTAAGCACAGCTTACAGTTGTAGAGTACAGGTGATCAGGATGTATATTATCATCTCATAGCAGATGTTTTGGTGAGATTTAGGGACAAGATCTATGTGTCGAACAACAATGAGCACAAGAAACTTATCTTGAGGGAATTTCATGTTAATTCGTATTCAGGTCACCATAGATATTAGAAGACATTGACAGATGTGAAGAAGTTTTACTATTGGCTGAATCTAAAGAAAGAGGTGGTTGATATTATTGCAAGGTGTTTGGATTGTCAACAAGTAAAGGTAGAGTGTAAGAATCTACTTGGTTTATTACAGCTAAACCCAATTCCAAAGTGGAAATGGGAGGTCATTTCCATAGATTTCATTACATGTTTTCTGAGGACATATAGATAGCATGGTTCCATCATGGTTGTGGTTGACAAGTTAACCAAGGTATCTCACTACATTCCAGTGATGTCTACTAATTCAGTTAGTGAGGTAGCTCAGATTTTCATTAGGGATATAATGAGACTGGATGGTATTCCTAAGAATATTTTGCTAGACAGAGATTCCAAGTTCACTTAAAGGTTTTGGAAGGATTTGTTCGCAAGTTGGGGATAGAGTTGGCTTTTAGTAAAACCTATCATCCACTGACAAATGGACAGATAGAGAGGGTTAACATGATTCTCGAGGATATGTTGAGGATCTACATAATGCATCAACAACGAAAGCGGGAAGAGTATCCTCAAAGGGTAGAGTTTGATTACAATAACGGGTATTAGGAGTCCTTGAGGATGAGTTCATTTGAGGCTCTTTATGGGTGAATTTGTTATAATCCCATCAGTTGGAGTGATCCAGTGAACATGGTATTGATTGAATCAAACATGTTTGTAGAGATGGAATAGGAATTGCAGTTTATCAAGAATAATATAAAGGCAAAACATGATAGGTAGAAGGGTTAAGCAGATCAACAAAAATATTTCAAGGAGTTTCAGGTTGGGAAGCATGTGTACTTGCGCATCAAGCCCAATAAGATCTCCTTGAGGATTGGGTCATGTGCCAAGCTATCACCTCGATATTTCAGGCCTTTCTAGATCCTTGAGAGGATTGGACAAGTGGCCTACAAACTTGCACTACCTCCAAGAGTGAAATTCCATGATTTTTTCCACGTTTCATTGCTTAAGAAGTGTGTGAAGGGTATTGATAATGTAATTGACTCGTCTATATTGTAGGTGGAACCAAAAGGAGAATTTCAATCGAAACCTTAGTGCATTTTGCAGTGGTAAAAACTCATGCTCTGGAACAGAGAAATTGAGCAAGTTAAAGTGCAGTGGAAGCAATTTGGGCCCGATGAAGCTACATGGCAGATGGTTGATCAGATGCGGGCTATGTATCCTTCTTTATTCATTGGTTGAGCAGATATATTCTAATATATGTGTTTGATGTTGTTTTTTTGTCATATATATATATACACACCTCATCGAGTTGTGTTATAAATCTCCATGGGAAGCATGTGTTTTGTTTATTTATAAGTGTCATTGAACACTAAGGATGATGTTTCCCCAAAGGGGAGGTATTTGTAACAACCCCTAGTTCAGTTTCTATGTAAATAAAAATAATACCAAGGTTATGGGACATGTATTCCAAGCTGAATGTTGGATAAAACATAGTGATGGGTGTCACTAGTGATTAATAAATGGCTATGGAAATTGGAAAAGGAATTAACAAAGGAAAAAGGGCATTAATTAGCATTTATTTATGAAAATAAAGGAAAATAGGAGAAAAGGGAGATGAAGGGTCACATATTTGAATGAGGAGTAAATTAAAGAGAAAATAGAGGAAAATGGAGAAAATAGAGGCATCAGAGGATCAGTGGAGGTATTTTTGTGAGTTTTGTCTTTGGCTTTCTTAATTCATTCAATCTCTCACTTACACTCTACCACACTTAGAGTATTCTTGGAGCATGGTTGGAGCACACTAGTATTCACTTGGACTAGATAAAGAAGGCAAATGAAGCGAGGAAGGACAAGGAGACAATAGGATCAACAACTACAACTAGATTACTTGCAGGTAACATGTTGCATGAAAGATATCCTTATTCATTTTTGGATGCATGGTATATGCATGTGATTATCTGGCTATGTGTTGTTATTGGCATGGAGGATTGCCTAGATTGACAGTGATTTGAGCCCTGGCTTACCATTTCCTGGATAGCCATGGTGTTGTTGATTTTTCCACTTACTTATTTTTCTAATTGACTTTCAGTTTTTACCTATGGTTGTGGGTTTGAACAAATGCTCAGGATCCCTAGAGAACTTGGGTTGAGTTATTAGTCTTAAAGCCTAGCTTGGGACAAACACTTTGGATCCCTTGCTGGGTTGAGTTATTAGTACCTGGAATTGTGTTGTACAAATGCTTTGGATCCCCGTGAAAACTGTGGTTTGAGTTATTATTTCTTAGAGCCCTAGACATCTTGGGTAGAGACCAATCTGGTTGGTGTTGGTGATGTCCAATCGTGGAGGTGGAATCACTTTGGTTGAGGGTTGAGGTGGTTTGGCCTCTGGAAGCCTTGGATTGGTTTATTCTTTGAGATCCCACATTCCTTCTTGGGATATGGCACGGGGGTGATTGGCTAAAAGAGAAACTTGGCTCAACCCAATATATGGTTGGGTGGTACGTGGAAATCCCTAACTTGGCTGGCATTTTAATATACTAATTGTTATCACCATGCTGGAACAAGTTGGGTTGTTTCAACTATCACCCTAGGATAACTATTTCAAACCAACTTTAAACTGGAAGTTAGCCCTTCCAGTGAGAGACGGCTCTCTAAAAAAACCAATGAAATATTCAATATAAAATTTAAATTGCAGATGGCTAATTTTGTTTATACTTTATGTGTTTTTTTGTAGGTGGAAGAGTGTAGTGACAGCCACCATTAGGCATGGAGTCAGGTAAAGAAATTCAATCACAAACAAATTGTAGTCATGGAAACTGAGGCAAATTTCCTTAAAAATTAACTCTTACAGCAAAAAAATAGCAAATGAAGTAATTTGGAGCATTTAATCATGAATTCCAAGTAATCATATTGCCATGAATTTTATAAAAATATACAAAATAAGAAGAAAAAAAACACATAAGCCAAGGTGAATCTCAAGTTGTAAAATGATCTGTTTCAAAATGTATATTAGCTCATAAAGAAAATTTACATAAGTAGCTCTCTCATAACATTCAACAACCCCTTAAAAGTGAAAAATTCCCTCCTTTATAGAGTGAGCCCTCTTTTACAATAGTCTGCCACCTGGGCTTGACTCGATGCTTTAGCTAAGAGACCTAGTTCAAATTGAATTACAAAACATAGAGACTTTTTAGGCATATTTTTTGTTTTGCGGAGCTTGTATACAAAAAGGAGTCCATCACTATTTAAGAACTTTAAAAAAAATTGCTAATGATCCTCACCAAACATAATAAACTGCTGAGATGTTGGCTGACTAATGAAATTAGAATATAAACTGGCATGGTGAGTTTTCATGATAAGTTGGCATGGTGAGTTGGCTGCCACGTGGAGGTTTTTCTGCTGAGTTGTCCCCCTGAAAAATAGGAGTTGATAGGTTGTTGATGTGAACATTTTTCGCTTGTTGTTTATCCATTTCTTAACTGTTTTATTCGCCAAAACTCATCAAAAATTAACTACGCTGGAAAAACATAGTATAGGAAGCTTGGTAGCAAACTTTAGTAGAAAATGCCAAAAACACTCTCCCACAAGTTATTTGATTCTGCTCACTATTCCATGGTCTTATCTGAGGTTTATGAGCTAAACACATGTTTAGAAAACTTCCCTTTCTGAGGTTTAAACTTGTCTTTTTTTCCATTGAAAGCTATAGAAAATTCATAGCAAATTTTCTCCTTTAATATGGAGAGTTGCTACGAAAATGCCTATTTTTCTGAGATTTTTCCCTTTCAATATTTTTTAACCTCCAAAACACTTCTAGTAACCTATACAAGCCTTGTATATAACTAGCAATGTTAATTTCCACAACATAAGGAAAAATTTATGATATTACCATGTTCATGGAGTGCCATCAACTTCAACAATGATTTTAAGATCTCTTTTTGCAAGATCGACCTTAATCATTTCAATTTGATTCTCTAAGGAATTGACTTGTTCCTGCAACCTTCTCCTATCTGCTTGTAACCATATGTTCCTCTTCCATAGATGCTTCATCATTATATTTAAGGGCAATGTTCTTATTATCATTATTCAAGATTCATCTGCAACCTTGTTATAGAAGTCTAGTTTCTTTGATATGTCTTCCTTCAATTCTTCAAAAATAAGTTTTGATTCTATTACCTCATTCCTAGAATCTCTCAGATGTTCTGGTAGCATCTCCACTTCACTTTTCTCTTATGCAGGCCCCTTACCTTTCCCTTTTTCCACTTGTTCTACCTTTGTTGGAGGCACCTCTTTTTCTAAGGGCAGCTCAAGCATATTTTATTTTAGTTGTTGTGATCTTGTGATAGGTTTTTTGGGCTTGAAAATAAAACCTGAATCTTCTTGAGAAAAATCTAGTCTCTTGTCTCTTTTGCTCTTCTTTTTGGTTTCTGTCTCTTTGATCTCTACAGGCTGCACAATGTCATTTTATTCAATGTCAATAGACTCCAGTATATCTGACAATTTACCCTTCCCTTTTCTTTGGCTTCTAGTCATCCTTATTGTATAATTTTTTATCCTGGCGATTGTAGAAATGTTTTCTACTACCACAAGCTATTTTACATATCCAGTTTCAAGTTCCATTTCTAGGTCTACTATAGGCTCTATCTTTGTTTCAGGCTCAGCTACAAACTCTGCCTCAGACTATTTCTCCTCCCCTTGGGTTATAGGCTGAGACTTTGGAGTTTTCATAGGGGTGGCAGCATCCACTTCATAGTCACTTAAAAATAAAAATGTGGGCCAATATCTCTTTAGAATATTCAACTCTTCAACCACCAACAACTTAATAAGACCATGATGAAAAATTGAAGTGTTACTAGCATCAGGCTTGGACTGAACCTTGTTAGCCATCTTTCCCAAGCTTCTAAACAAACAAAAAGGATATAAGGGTTGTTTACCTATGAAGTGTAGCAATAATTATAAATGGTATTGATATACCATGTGGAATCTACCCTCACAAGTGAAGTATTTATGGATTACCATCAGGAACTTAGAAAAAAAGTCTTTAATTAAATTCTTGGGAATGCATGTAGCCATATCAATGCCTCTGTGCTCTTCCTTCAAGAACTCATCACAATTTTTCACCTTGAACCAAAATTCTCCTGACCTGGGGATTTCTTTAGCTTGAGCAATGGTGTTAGGGGACACTGCAAAATTTAACATGCCCACTTTAGAGCCTGTCCCTATGAAGTTGATGGCAAAATATTTTGCAACTTTCCCATGAAATACTTGCAGCTTCTGAAAGAACTAAAGACACCCCACATCGACAAATGCTTGAGTAATTGTAGGGTCTTATTCAAGAAATTTCATATCCCTGGGCTTGTACCTCACCACTGACTCTCCTTTATATTTCTTCCTTCGAGCTTCCATGGCTTCGACATGTAGTGAGTAGCTTTTTGACACCTGCAAATATCTTAAGGAAAGCTAGACCAACTATGACACAAAAACCTTTTCCTAAAGACGGCTAACCAACCCACAAGATAACAGGGCCTGAACTATAGACAGCAAGAGCAGCTCGTAAGGAGATGAGACCAATCTTGTGACAGCAAAGCTATTCAAAAGTGTAAAGAAAATGGAATGAGTATGAAGCCACACATTTTTGGAATGGTAGATAAGGACAAAATGGTGTAATAATGACTCAATAACCTCTGACCATAACCGTTCTAATTTTTTGTACAATTTCCCTACCGTTAACCGAAAAACAGACTTTCGTAGCGAAAACAATCTTGGGGAAGGAAAATTTGCTACATAAGTGTTAGGAACTTTCATAGCAAATCCTGAAATTTTTAAACTGGAGTTGCTACGAAAGTTGGAAAAACTTTCCAATGATTAGATAAGCTTGAGGTACATGAATTTTTTTATTTTCCCATTTATGATGACCCCTACTAGATTCAGAATGACCCTAAAAAATGACTGAAAAACCAAAAATACATTTATACATGTAAAAAAAAAAATCAAAACCCTAACTAGCTAAACCAAATAAATCAAAGACAAACCTAAGTGTTATCTTAGATCACAGTGGATCCAACATACCAATATCCTTATCCATTAGGCTGCTCCCAACTTCTTGTCATATTCTTCAGCCTGCATTCGACCCTTGACATGCTCTTGAAGAAAAAACACTATAGAAACCGAAACCTGCAACTATAATATTCAAACTAAATGTTGAAAGAGATTCTTGCCCAAAAATCTTATTTATGTACATACCTATCCTAATCTAACAGTTGAAAACCAAATTTTCAATTCAAGCAATATGAAACTTCTAGTATAGCCAGTCAAAGAGCTGATCCAACACCTAGGCTTCTTTATTGTTCTTGAAAAAAATTAGAAGTGGATCATCTATTGACAACTTAGAGTGAAAATTGAATCCATGCTCCATAAAAACACAAAAAATGTCTTGACTGATGACTGCAAAATATTTACCATTGGATCTTGGAAACTATGAAAAATCACCTCTTTTTATGAAAGCATAAAATCAGGAAAAGGATCCTTGAAAAAACTAAAAACCATCCTATCCTGCTGATCTAAAGGATAATCTTCATTCATAACTGCAGGTTTTCCCTATTTTATACCTCCATTTTCAACAACATTCTCAAGACTGGACTTTGATTGTCCATGAAAATATTCAATGGGAGCAACCATATCATGTGCTACATGGATGTTAAAAAATGAATTTTTATGCATTTCAACGGGAACTTCATGTATATCATCATGCACAAGCAAAAAAAAAATATCATTTAAATCTGTAGCAAGACATTTTAGGACAACAACTTGTGGATAAAAAAGTTGTTGATTATTCTCTATAAGTGTTTCCTTATGACAACCTTCAAACATAATTAAGGAATCAACCTCCTCCTCATGATGAAAAGAAACATGTTTCACGTCATTTTCTCCTTGTTCCTGGCCATTTTCATGTTGCTCAACATTCAAATCTTTGTTCTTAATATGCTCAAAAAAAAAATTATATGCTTGGGGATTATCATTAGTTTCTTGGGTATAATATTCTTGAAACAAAGGTTCAGGAAATGAACAAATTGAAGAGCCATGTAACTAACCATCTTTATCACCTAAAGGTTGGGAAAGTTGTTGTACATTTTCACAAATTTCATGGGATATAACTTGGCTATCAAAGTTCTAATCTATTTCATCTATAGGCAAAGAAGACACATCTTCTTTTTGGAAAACTTCTTGATTATCATGAAAACTAGCCTGAGAAGAAAATTCATAAAGTGCCTCTAATATTTCCTTGTCATCCATACATTCTACGTCATCATCAATACTTTAAATATATTGAATGAAACCTTTCCAAAGATTACAAAAGTCTTGAAACAGTGGTGATGCAGGATGAGACTTCCCATGCAGGGTGAGGGCTTGTACATTTGATCTGAATGGTATGCATACATCAACGCATCTAAATTTTCTTGCTTTGGGTTCATACAACATGTTTTTGGGTGTGGACTAGTTATTCATTCACATGACCAAATTTGTTTGCTATGAAAAGGCTATTGAATTCATGGATGATGATGGGGAAATAATAATCTTGCAGGAGAAGAAGAAGTCTAAATCAGTGATAATGGTTATATCTATGCAAGCAAACTGTAGTTTCCGGAAAAGATGTGTACTATTTGCAATGCATATTTCTAGTGATAAAGGTAAGGATATTGAGGATGATGAAGTCTTGAAGAAGTACCTAGCGTTGCAACAGTTTTAGGATGTGTTTCCATCTAAGATTATAGAGTTAATACCTCATAGGGAAGTGGAATTATCTATTGATTTGATGGCAGGTACAACACCAACAACAAAATAACCATACAGGATGAGCACTCTAAAGTTGGTAGAATTGAATTTTCAGCTTAAGGAAATTCTTGATAAAGGATACATAAGGGGCAATGTATCACCTTGGGCTGCATCGGTTTTGTTTGTAAAAAATAAAGATGGTACTCCAAGGTTGTGCATCGATTATAGACAGCTAAACAAGGTAACTATCAATAATCGGTATCCATTATCGAGGATTTTTTACTTTCTTGATCAGTTGAAGGGAGAAACAATGTTCTCGAAGATTGATCTAAGATTAGGATATCATCATGTACGCATCAAAAAAGAGGATATTTACAAAATTGCATTCCATACTAAGTATGGGCATTATGAGTTTGTTGTGGTTCCTTTTGGTTTGACTAATGCTCCAGCTACTTTCATGTGTTCGATAAATAGCGTATTGCGTCCTTATCTAGACAAGTTTGTGATAGTATTTATTGATGATATAGTTATATATTCTAAGAATGAGGGAGAGCATGCTAAACACCTAGCAACAATGTTAATTTTGTTGAGAGAGCATCATTTTTATGTAAAACTCAACAAGTGCAGTTTGTTTCAGACAAAATTTCATTACTTGGGACATATTGTTTCCAAGGAAGGCATAAAAGTGGGCTCGGAAAAGGTTAGAGATATCATGGAGTGGCCTACTCCAAAGAATGTGGATGAGTTGAGATCATTCATGGGATTGGTGGGTTACTACATGCCGTTCATTAGGAACTTATCACAGATTGGTTATCCTATTAAATCTTTGAAGAGGAAAGGAAAAATGTTTGAATGGACAAAGGAATGTGCAACCAGCTTTGAGCAGTTGGTGCATTTGCTTACAAATGATATAGTCTTGAATATTGTAGATTCAGATAAAGAGTTTTTGGTGTGCATAGATAATTGCAAGGAATGACTGAGTGGAGTCTTGATGCTGGAAGGACCGGTGATACGCTATGATTCAAGGAAACTGAATAAGCACGAGTGAGATTATGTGACTCATAATATTGAATTGGCAACGATTATTCATGCACTTAAGATGTGGAGGTATTTTCTTATTAGCAGGAGGTTTGTGTTGATGAGTGATCATAGTGGACTGAGATACTTGTTTGACGAACCTAATTTGAATGCCAGGCAAGCTAGGTGGTTATCTACGCTCAGTGAGTTTGACTTCAAGATCAGATACATTAGGGTAAGGAGAACATGGTTGCAGATGCTCTTAGCAGAAGAGTGAAGTTAATTCACATTTCAACTATGAGTTCATATGGGACATACTTGCAGGAGAGGATCTTGGAGGCAAGGCAGTAGGATGACAGGTACCAGCAGGTTAAGCACAAGCAGCAGAGTACAGGTAATCAGAATGTAGATTATCATCCCATAGTAGATGGTTTGGTGAGAGTTAGGGACAAGATCTATGTGTCGAACAACAGTGAGCTCAAGAAGCTTATCTTGAGGGAATTTCGTGTTAAGTCATATTCAGGTCACCCTAGATATCAGAAGACATTGACAGATGTGACGAAGTTTTACTATTGGCTTAATATAAAGAAAGAGATGGTTGATATCATCGCAAGGTATTTTGATTGTCAATGGGTAAAATTAGATTGTAAGCATCCAGGTGGTTTATTACAGCAGATCCTCATTCCAAAGTGGAAATGGGAGGTCATTTCCATGGATTTTATTACAGTTTTTCCAAGGACATCGAGACAACATTGTTTCATCATGGTTATGGTTGATAGATTGACCAAGGTAGCTCACTTCATTCTAGTGAAGTCTACTAATTTAGCTAGTGAGATAGCTCATATTTTCTTCAGGGATATAATGAGACTGGATGGTATTCCTAAGAAGATTGTGTCAAATAGAGATGCTAAGTTCACTTCCAGGTTTTGGAAGGAGTTGTTCATAGGTTTGGGGATAGAGTTGGATTTTAGTACAACCTATTGTTGGGCCGTGAATACGACCATTTTTTAACACTTATTTCATCCATTTCTATTCTTCTTTATTATGTAATTTATCATAATTTATCATATAAGTCCATTTTATAATTATTTATTCTCTTATGGATAAATATTATTTCTTCTCCTTTATTTTTAATAAATTGATGATTATTATGCATAATTTTATCAATGATGGTTTATTAATATATTTTATAATATCACTCACCATTTTAGCCTCCAATATATTTTCCAGATTGTAGATTTGATCTCTAGATCATCATCAAATTTTCCAACTCAGAAATTCACTGGAATAAGAAGTGACAGTTTTGTGGTTGAGATTTTTGGCAAATGGAGAAGAATCTAGAAAATCTGGAACATGGGTTTTGTCTAGAATAGACCAAACTAACTTTTTTAAAGAACGGTTTGCCCAAATTCGGCCTGTATTGAGAGAAACGCATAGTTATTTGAGCACGATTTTCTCATATTACTTTTGCGGCTGTCCTCCAAATTATCTCAACTGCAAATCCAAATTCGACTTGCTCTTGTTGAAAGATTGATGGAAATATATTTTCTTGTTGATCAATTGGTTAGGGACAATCCAATATTGTTATGAGAGATCATATTTACTATTTAATTTCTCCTCTTTCTCATTATAAAAGGAGAGCATGTATTATGTATTGAGAAACAATGAGAGATGGGGAGACTTTCCTTGTTGTAATTACACAATTCCTCATCTACTCTCATTGATTAAACAGAAATCGATTGTTTGTAAACACTATTATGCATGATTAATACAAGAAAGTGTTGTCGTTTAATTTCTTAGTTCTGCAGTAGCCCAGCGCCGTTTCACCCGTGGTTGAGGGCCCAGCCCTGGTGGATTGATCTGTTGTTTGTATTTCTACCCTTTTAATTACCATTGCATGATAATTGTGATTGGTTTAATTACAATTGTAAAGTTAATTAAGTTGTTTTTGAATTGTTTATTGCCGTGTTGCGTTAATGAATTGCATTGTTGTTCCATTTCAACAAGAATCTTAATTTCGGTATTATTCATCTTGTTATTGCTTATAAGGCTTTGCTATTCAATATTTACTTCATTTTCTATTCCGTTGGATTGCTTAATAACGTTTGCTGTCAACAGGGTTTGGTTTTCAACAGAATTAGCTATTTGATTCCTTTGCGTTCATAGTTGTTGTTTAGATTCATTAGTTAATATTTGTTGTTTGATTCTTCTAGTTTCAGTTGGTTATTCATTTACATAGCCATTCAATTACAGATTGTTGTTCATTTCTAATTCTTGCTTTTAATAAGAGTTCTTCTTTGTTTACTTTCAACAGCAGTTAGTTCAATTTCGATTTCCCTTTGATTACTTGAGAGCAGGATCGTCAACTGTAGAGAACATTGGTTATTGCTTCCATGTTCCCATATTGATTGTCTTGTTCCAGTTTGATTTCAATTGCATCAATTTCTAGAGGAATGAGTTATTGCTACTATATCCTCGATTGATATTTGCTGAGTGAATAGTTGGATTTCAGAGCATTTGAGCTTATGTTGTTGTAATTAGATTTCTTTTTCAAGCTTCCGTTTAATCTTGTATTTAGAACATTGTACTACATCTTTCATAGCATTACTCTTAGCTCAATTGCAGTCTCAAATAGAGTACACTCTTGAAACAAAAATTCGTTCCTGGATTGATAATTAATGTGAGATAAATATGTGTTAAAAAGATACCTTTTATACCTCAACATTTTGGCATCGTTGCCGGGGAGAGTGTATGTCATTTAGAAAGAGTGATGCATATTTAATTTTTTCTGCTTGGGAAGAATTGGGTATTAAAGACGGAAGGTAAGAACCTGTGCACCGAGCAAGGAACACACTTGTTCACTGGCCCACTTCAAAACAGAATTGAGTGAAAGATTAAGGTAGAAAAGAATGCTTGCATTTTTTTGAATTTTAGAGGTAGAATTTAAAAATAAAAAATCTTGTAATTCCACTCGAGTGGTGATGTAAGCACCACCCATTTCACTAACCAATTGACAGAAACATTTTAAAGAGGATCCTCAAAGAAACACATGAAGAACATCTTCTATTATGGTAAGAAATGGCTCACATTGAAACTTTTGAATTCCCTATCAAATATCTAGGAGGAGTGACACAAATGCACATAATTCCCCCATTGTCTCTACCAAATTTTCATGGTTTGACAAATGAAGATCCAGATACATTCTTATTTGAGTTTGAAATACTTTGTAGAGGATATGATAATTGTACTAATGATCAAAGGTTGAAAGTGTTTCCTCTTACTCTAAAAGGAGCATCTCTCCGATGGTTCATGAGCCTAGGAGGGAACTGCATCCAAACATGGGAGGACATGAAGAACATATTCTTGAAGAAGTACCAAGACTACTGCAAATCCAATGAAGATATTTTCGGTATGATACAAGGGGAAGATGAAATATTGGAGGACTATGTAGAGTGATTTCGATATAACCTTCAAAAATCAAAGTATAAGCATTTGGAAAAAGAGATCTTGAAAACACTCCTTCTTAAGGAATCAAAGATGATTTTTTAGAACTCTTAAATCTGATAGGAAAAGGTGATGTTTTTCAGTTATCATATGATGATGTTTGTGAGTTGTGCATAAGGTATTCAAGAGGAATTTCCAAGGCTGGTAAGAATTCTAGAGAAGTTTCTTCTTTCTTTTCCAAATTTACTACAAGAACAAGAGACATAAGAGCTTAAATCAATGTTTTATTTGGAAATTTTAAATATGATTTTATTAGCTCTCTAAATTCACAATTGAATGTTTTGTAGGTTCGGAAAAATCAAGAATTTGATGAAGTGTTTTTCCCTCATTACCGAAAATAGCATCCCATAGATAGTTGTTCTTCCTTATCTAATTTGGAAGTAGCATATCAAAGATATGGGGAAGCTGCAACAAGTTCAACAGGTATGGTTCAAAACACTTCCTCTCCATTCTCTTACTTGCATAATCCATTATGGAATACTCATATGTTAGGGCAGCCATGCCAATCTCAATATAACCACCACCAATCTTGTCTACAAGCTTGGCATGGCTCATCTTATGATTGTATAACTACTCTCCCTCATCTTGTAGCACAAACACATCTTCTAGCTCTTCCACAACACCTTGCTTGCCTATCAAAATCATCCACTCAACACAATCAACTACATCATCGAGAGGCTCCATTCTCGACGCAATTTCCTACTCAACTCATTCCACACCCTCACCATAATAAACCAGTACAACATGCTTACAGTGTTGAACTGCAAAATTTACCCACCCTTCCCACCCATTCTATCTCACATGCACTATTGGAGAAAACTTACACTGAGATTCAGAATGTAGCAAATCCAAAAATTGTAGAAGTTATGAAAGAAAATGAGGTTTCTTCTAGTTTGCACCAACAAACCATTTTAAAAGCTCAAGAAATTCATGATACGATGGCTATGGGAAATCAAGAAAGTAAAGGATACATTGAAGATTGGTTTCACTCCATCATTTGTTTGCAACATCACTCCATGCTTCAACAATTTTTGGCACCATCTTTTCAAGGGGAGTTGGCTTCTCATACCCTAATTTTTATCAACATGCATTTTTCAAATTTGGGTATGTACATACTAGAGGCCTTATTTCTAAAATGGTTCCACTGGAAATACTCTTTTACATAAACATATTCAATTCTCAAAGAAGAGTAGGATAGTGGAGAAAATAAAATAAATACATTTTTTTTTTTGTAAAAATAGTTGTTTTTGTTGCAACACGCTATGGAAATCAACATTGATGATAAATATTCTAATTTATTTGTGTATGTAGATGAATTATATTGCAAATAACCATTCTACAAACACTTATATTCATTTTTATCATCAATATGGAAAAATTGCTTGAATATCATTTTTTTGGCTTGCAGGTTTGATGAAATTTCTGAAAACAAAATTGGGACAGTCATGTTTTGAGGGGCCAAAATTGAATATTTTTAACACCTGTTTCTGTCATAAGTAGCCCTTGATTTCTAATTTCTAACCCAATTTTAATCACTCCATTTTAATTTGAAACGAAAAAGTTAAAACCAAAACATTGACAGGGTGTCTAGTAGGTAGCTCAAGAACAGAGTTGGGACAGTCAGTTTTTGGAGACCTAAATGACTATATTTTTAAAACTTGTTTCTATGGTATATTCCTCTATGAATATATTTTACAACGCAATTTTAATCACTCAATTTCGATATCGTATGAGGAATTTATGACCAAAATACTAACTGCCTATCATAAATCAGTACTCTTGAAATTATGTTTTCTCGGTTGTTCCTTAACATATTTGACCCATCAATTCTTCTTTTCTTCAAAACTTGTTTCTATTTGAGATAAATAAAAGAATATACTTTAATCTCCAATTTTAATTGGTTCAATCCGCCATTAAACGAAAAATTTATGCTTGAAATATTAACTGTTGGTCTAAGATGGAAAATCAAAAATGATTCTATTATGCACGTTGATTTAAGAAAATATGACATATCATAGCATTGAATTTTTAAAACCTATTTCT
The DNA here is from genome assembly GCA_034641835.2 of Pinus albicaulis. Classification (NCBI taxonomy): domain Eukaryota; kingdom Viridiplantae; phylum Streptophyta; class Pinopsida; order Pinales; family Pinaceae; genus Pinus; species Pinus albicaulis. The sequence continues at coordinate 752,205,746 of CM076574.1, read as the reverse complement.
ATTGGAGATAAACCTTTGAATTATCTCTCATCTAGCTTTGGAATCACTCAAATCCGACGAAAAACAAAGAAGTTATGATTGAAACACTGCATGTTAGCATGATTGGCCACTGCTCTCCCGCAGGTAATAAATTAATTTTACTTTGTCCATGGATTTGTTCTACAGAGTAACTATTTGTTAGTTTTTTGCGTAATTCTTGGATTATGGGAGCCCGATCACCTCTCTTTCTCCATGATTTAATGTTTTATTGCAGGTAGACACTCGTTTTTTGCAGGTCTTAGCAGAACAAAGAAGGTCAATTTATGAACGAGCGATTCTTGAAAGAAATTTTAGTAAAACAAGGGCATTTCATCCAGTTCATTACCTAACGGATTCATAACAGAAGAAATGAAGAATTCGTTTGCATTTGAAGATTCATGCCACTACTGCCAAAACATTTTTCAAAAAGATCATTTTTTTCCATTAACAGATTGATATTTCCTTAAGAAATAACATCATAGTTGTTATAACTTAATAAAGTGTTGTTTATTTTCTAATTTCTTTTATGTTTTTGTGTTTCAGGTGTCGATCCCTCCAAATTGTAGTTTTCGCTCCATTTGAAATTAAACAATAAGGACCCCACCATGCAAGTTTCAGTTACAGAAGGCAATTCTTCGGCAGCACCAATTCTGTAAAAAAAAAATATTTTTTCTTGAAACCTGTACATAAAGTTTGTTTTATTTTACTTTGCTTGTTTTTTTGTATAGAATTTTATTTCTTGAACCGCTCTTACTTTTCTTGCAATGAATTTTTTCTGTTCCTTTCCAAAAGAACAACACTTTTGTTGTTCCTTTCGAAAGGAACAGCAGTATTGTTGTGAGTGTTTTTGTTGTTCTTTTCCAAAGGAATAGCAGTATTGTTGCGAGCGTTTTTGTTGTTCCTTTTCAAAGGAACAGCAGTTTTCACCATTTATTTTTGTTGTTCCTTTCCAAAGGAACAGCATTTCCGCTAATAATTTTTGTTGCTCCTATCGAAAGGAACAACAGTTTGGCCAATTGTTTTTGCTATTCCTTTCGAAAGGAACAACATTTTCGCAGATTGTTTTTGTTGTTCCTTTCCAAAGGAACGACACTTTTTTAATGCATTTTTCTTGTTTTTCAACAACATTTCTGGGACTTTTTGTGAACTTTTCATGACTCTTTGAAAGGTAAACATACAATTCATGCAGGATACACAAATTAGAGGTTACTGGAATCAGCTAATCAAGAGAAATTGTCATTTTTAAGAAATTTTTTATAGTGATAAAAAAAAGGAAAGGACACAACCATCTATATCCCTTTGTTGTCTTTATTTTCACTAAAATTAATATGATCGATTATCTTTATCATGTTGGTTCTTCCCTAAATTCTTATAACTCTCTTTGATTTTTATTTTATTGAATAAGAATAAGGGCATACTTTCTCTATTGAGATGTTCAGACTTCTTCCACCATCCCTACTCTTAAGGAGTGTTGAGCCACCCTTTATATATAAATAGGGAAGTGTTATATGTAAAGAAAAAAAATCTCTATATGATTACTAATAATTCTATGATATGGCAGATGAAGGATAGGGGGTCTCATTAAGAGCCAGTCTACCATGATCATAAGGGAGTAGTGAAGTGGCATTCCTATTATGGCCACCGCACCAGGGATATGATCCAATGGACAACTGAGAAAAATAAAAATTCCTTGGAACAGGAGGTCTCATCACGAGCCGGACTGCCCACCTTTCACTCATTCTTGGTGAATGGCTGCATTGTGATTCATCTGGTTCCCAAGCCAACACATTGGCCTCTATCATGACATCACACAACACTTCTCTAGGCATAAATAAAGAATAATGGTTCCAAGGGTGAGAAAGCAACTTTGTCAAGGTTATAGACACCTGTGGGCAACAGAGCTCTACTAATGGTATTGGAGTCATATTTTTCACAAATCAATAGTAATGGTAAACCATTTTCTTATATCTTTATCTAATATCAAAGGAGAGTATGCTCTTAAACCCCTTATTCGGAATGCATGAAATTTATTTATAAATCGATCATAATGGTTTATGTGGATAATGACTGTATAAGTACTTTTTTTCACATCAGCTGTCATTTTCCCTTATTTTCGAATCATTACATAAACATTTCCATATCTACTCACGATTTCAAAATATGCATTGATTTCAGTAATGTGATAATTTGTTGATCATATCATAAGTATGTATGTCTTTCCATGTTGTACAATTGCTGTGCAATATGCTGCTCTTCTATTTTGCTGATTTGCCACAATATTGATACTGCATTTCTACAGAATTTTTGCTGATTGAACTTTTGGCATACATTTTATCTATTGCTCTTCAAAATTAACATTGTGGATTCAAGAAAATTTCATACAGAATCATGATTTGTTTACAGGAGAACAACAAGTATGGGGGGGAATTCTATTCGCAGCACGACCACACTATTGCAACTAACAATAAAGGCTCGCGAACGCGCACAATTCTTCAGATATGATGTGCTTGCATGGCTTCCACCTTTTGCATCACTTTCAGTATCTACCCAGCCTACATCAGCTTCAACAAAGGCCAGTCCGTACACGTCATTCCACATTTTTCAGAGGTAACATTTGAGGTAAAATAGCATAATTTTCTGATTTATTATGAATTTAGGAGAATTTCATAAAAATCCATTGAGCATTATTTATCATCATTCATTCCACATCTTTACCACTTCCCATTTTTCAGAGACATCTCATCTTTTAGTTTTGGGGAGTGTTGTTTTCCTTCATTTCTTTCTTATGACCATGTCAGTAATCTTCTCTATCATCCATTGATATTCTTATTCATTCTCAACACCTCCCTTATTCCATGTTGTTTTACACCAAGCATAGATTTCAACAGATTGTAACAACCACCTCTCTTTGTTTTCTAGCATCGCATGAGGACATGCTAATTCTTTAGTTTGGGGGGGAATTGCTACACATCATGGATGTTTTCTACTCTATTTCTCGTTTAAGGCATACAATTTCATTTTCATACAGTATAAAAATTGATTTGCATATATCCTTAAAACTATGAACTGAATTCTTGTGCTTTCTAGATAACAAAGAGGTACCATTAAAATACACAAACCCAGATAATTTTACGCTAAATTAGTTCATAAAATTTCGAAAATTATGCACTATCACCTACAACTATTTTGTTTTATCTCATGATCTGTGCATCAAAACGATCTTATTTTTGAGAAAATGATTAATGAAGGTTGTTGTTACTTATGTCACATATTTCTGCAACTTCATACACATATATTTGAACGTCAACTGTAAAAATTGTTACGCCTTCATCAAGATTGCTAAAATTGAATATTCATTATTTGAGGAAAAATTCATTTGTTCCATCCATTTTATGAGTTGGAAAAAACAATTTTCTTTGCTTGGTTAATACATGGGTTTTGTTTCTAGGTTGCATGAGGACATGCAATACATTCAATTTGGGGGTATGTTGGGCCGTGAATACGACCACTTTTTAACACTTATATCATCCATTTCTATTCTTCTTTATTATGTAATTTATCATAATTTATCATATAAATCCATTTTATAATTATTTATGCTCTTATGGATAAATATTATTTCTTCTCCTTTATTTTTAATAAATTGATGATTATTATGCATAATTATATCAATGATGGTTTATTAATATATTTTGTAATATCACTCACCATTTTAGCCTCCAATATATTTTCCAGATTGTAGATTTGATCTCCAGATCATCATCAAATTTTCCAACTCAGAAATTCGCTGGAATAAGAAGTGACAGTTTTGCGGTTTAAATTATGGGCAAATGGATAAGAATCTGAAAAATCCAGAACATGGGTTTTGTCCATAATGGACCAAATTAACTTTTGAAAAAAATGGTTTGCCCAAATTTTTCCTGTATTGATAGAAATGCAAAGTTCTTTGAACATGATTTTCTCAGATTTACTGTTGCAGCCGTCCTCCAAATTATCTCAGCTGCAAATCCAAATTCGACTTGCTCTTGTTGAAAGATTGATGGAAATATATTTTCTTGTTGATCAATTGGTTAGGGACAATCCAATATTTTTATGAGAAATCATATTTACTATTTAATTTCTCCTCTTTCTCATTATAAAAGGAGAGCATGTATTATGTATTGAGAAACTATGAGAGATGGGGAGACTTTCCGTGTTGTAATTACACAATTCCTCATTGAATCTCATTGATTAAACAGAGATCGATTGTTTGTAAATGCTATTATGCATGATTAATACAAGAACGTGTTGTTGTTTAATTTCTTAGTTCTGCAATAGCCCAGCGGCATTTCACCAGTGGTTGAGGGCCTGGCCCTGGTGGATTGATCCGTTGTTTTCATTTCTACTCTTTTAATTACCGTTGTGTGATAATTGTGATTGGTTTTATTACAATTGTAAATTTAATTAAGTTGTTGTTGAATGTTTTATTGTCGTGTTGCGTTAATGAATTACATTGCTGTTCCATTTCAACAAGAATCTTAATTTCGGTATTATTCATCTTGTTATTGATTATAAATATTTTTTGTTCAATATTTACTTCATTTTCTATTCCGTTGGATTGCTTAATAACGTTTGTTGTCAACAGGGTTTGGTGTTCAACAGAATTAGCTATTTGATTCCTTTGCGTTCATAGTTGTTGTTTAGATTCATTAGTTAATATTTGTTGTTAAATTCTTCTAGTTTCAGTTGGTTATTCATTTACATAGCCATTCAATTACAGATTGTTTTTCATTTCTAATTCTTGCTTTTAATAAGAGTTCTTCTTTTTTTACTTTCAACAGCAGTTATTTCAATTTCGATTTCCCTTTGATTGCTTGAAAGCAGGACTGTCAATTGTTTATTGCTTCCATGTTCCCAGATTGATTGTCTTATTCCAGTTTGATTTCAATTGCATCAATTTCTAGAGGAATGAGTTATTGCTACTATATCCTCAATTGATGTTTGTTGAGAGAGTAGTTGGATTTCAGAGCATTTGAGTTTATGTTGTTGTAATTAGATTTCTTTTTCAAGCATCCGTTTAATCTTGTATTTAGAACATTGTACTACATCTTTCATAGCATTACTCTTAGCTCAATTGCAGTCTCAAATAGAGTACACTCTTGAAACAAAAAGTCGTTCCTGGATTGATAATTAATGTGAGATAAATAGGTGTTAAAAAGATACCTTTTATACCTCAACACCTATCATCCATAGACTAATGGAGAAATAGAGAGGGTTAACATGACTCTCGAGGAAATGTTGAGGATGTACATCATGCCTCAACAACTAAAGTGGAAAGAGTATCTACAAATGGTAGAGTTTGATTACAATAACGGGTATCGGGAGTCCTTGAGGATGAGTTCATTTGAGGCTCTTTATGGGAAAAATTGTAATACTCCCATCATTTGGAGTGATCCAGCTAACAAGGTATTGATTGGATCAGACATGTTGGTAGAGACGGAATAGGAATTGCAGGTTATCAAGAAGAATCTAAAGGCAACACATGATAGGTAGAAGAGTTATGCAGATCAACAAAAATATTTCAAGGAGTTTTAGGTTGGGAAGCTTGTGTACTTTCACATCAAGCCCAATAATAGCTCCTTGAGGATTGGGTCATGTGCCAAGCTATCACCTCGGTATTGCGGGCCTTTCGATATCCTTGAGAGGATTGGAATATGGCCTACAAACTTGTACTACCTCCTATATTGAAATTCCATGATGTTTTCCATGTTTCATTTCTTAAGAAGTATGTGAAGGGTATTGATCATGTAATTGACTGGTCTGTATTGCAGGTGGAACCAAAAGGATAATTCCAGTCAGAACCTTAGTGCATTTTGTAGTGAAAAAAAATCATGCTTTGGAACAGATCAATTGACCAAGTTAAAGTGCAATGGAAGCAATTTGGACCCGATGAAACTACATGGGAGATGGATGATAAAATGCAGGCTATGTATCCTTCTCTATTCACTGGTTGATCGGATGTATTCTGATATATGAGTTTGATGTTGTGTTTTGGTCATATATATATATACACACCTAATAGAGATGTGTTATAAAGCTCCAATAAGTGGTATGGTGTTCATGCTATGATGGTCATGGGCTTGGAAGTATGATATGATGTAAATGTTGCATCAATCTGTGTTATAAATCTCCATGGGAAGCATGTGTTTTTTTGGTTTTTAAGTGTCATTGAACACTAAGGATGGTGTTCCGCCAAGGGGGAGGGATTTGTAACAACCCCTAGTTCAGTTTCTATCTAAATAAAAATAAGACCAAGGTTATGGGACATGTGTTCGAGGTTGAATATTAGATAAAACATAGTGATGGGTGTCACTGGTGATTAATAAATGGCTATGGAAATTGGGAAAGGAATTGGCAAAGGAAAAAAGGCATTAATTGGCATTTATTTAAGAAAATAAAGGAAAATAGGAGAAAAGGGAGATGAAGGGTCGCATATTTGAATGAGGAGGAAATTGAAGAGAAAATAGATGAAAATGAAGAAAATAGAGGCATCAATAATAAAACGGTATCAAAGGATCAGTGGAGTGGTTTCTATGAGTTTTGGCTTTGGCTTTAATAACTGATTCACTCTCTCTCTTACACTCTACCACACTTAGAGTATTCTTGGAGCATGCTTGGAGCACACTAGTATTCACTTGGACTAGATAAAGAAGGCAAATAAAGTGAGGAAGAACAAAGAGAAAATGGGATCAACAACTACAACTGGATTACTTGCAGGTAACAAGTTGCATGTATGATCTCCTTATTGATTTTTGGATGCATGGTATATGCATGTGATTATCTGGTTACATGTTTTTATTGGCATGGAGGATTGCCTGGATTGACAGTGATTTGAGCCTTGGCTTACCAATTCCTGGATAACCATGGTGTTGTTGGTTTTTCCACTTACTTATTTTTTTTATTGGCTGTTAGTTTTTACCTATGGTTGTGTGTTGGAACAAACACTCTTAAGCCCTAGAAAAATTGGGTTGAGTTATTAGTCCTCGAGCCTAGGTTAGGACAAACACTTTGGATCCCTTGTTGGGTTAAGTTACTAGTACCTGGAACTATGTTGTACAAATGCTTTGGATCCCTATGACAACTGTGGGTAGATTTATTAGTTCTTAGAGCCCTAGACATCTTGGGTAGTGACTTATCTGGTTGGTTTTATTGATGTCCAATCATGGAGTTGTAATCATTGTGGTTGAGGTGGTTTGGCCTCTAGAAGCCCTAGTTTGGTTTATTCTATGAGATCCCACATTCCTGCTTAGATTATGGAGCAGGGGTGATTGGCTAAAAGAGAGACTTGGTTCAACCCAATATATTGTTAGGTGGTATGTGGAAGTCGCTAACTTGGTTGGAATTTTAATATGATAATTGTTATCACCGGACTAGAACAAGTTGGGCTATGTCATCTATCAACGTAGTGTAACTATTTCAAACCAACTTTAAACTGGAAGTTAGTCTTTCTAGTCAGAGATGGTTCTCTAAAAAAAACAATGAAATACTCAAGATGAAATTTAAATTGCAGATGGCTAAGTTTGTTTATACTTTGTGATGTTTTGTAGGTGGAAGAGTGTAATGACAACGACCATTGGGCATGGAGTCAGTTAAATAAATTCAATCACAAACAAACTGTATTCATGGAAACTGAGGAAAATTGGCTTAAAAATTAACTCTGACAACCAAAACACAACAAATGAAGGAATTTGGAGCATTTAATCATGAATTCAAAGTAATCATATTTCAATGAAGTTGATAACAATATACAAAATAAGAAGAAAAAAAACACATAAGCCAAGGAGAATCATAGGTTACAAAATAGTCTGCTGCAAAATGTATATTAGCTCATAAAGAAAATTTACATAAGTAGCTATCTCATAACATTCAATAACCACTTCAAAGTGAAAAAGACACTTATTTATAGAGTGAGGCCTCTTTTACAATATTTTACCACCTAGGCTAGACTCGATGCTTTAACTAAGAGACCTAGTTCAAATTGAATTACAAAAGATAGAGAATTTTTAGGGATATTTTTTGTTTTCCATATCTTGTATACAAAAATGAGTCCATCGCTATTTAAGAGCTTTAACAAACTTTTCTAATGATTCTCATCAAACATAACAAATTGCAGAGATGTTAGCTGACTAATGAAACTAGAATATGAACTGGCATGTTGAGTTGTCATGATAAGTTGGCATGGTGAGTTGGTTGCCACATTGAGGTTGATCTATTGAGGTGTCCCCCTGAAAAATAGGAGTTGATAGGTTGCTTATGTGAACATTTCTAACCTGTTGTTTATCAATTTCTTTACTGTTCGATTCCCCAAAATTCATCAAAACTTCACTGCACTGGAAAAATAGAGTATAGGCACTTTGGTAGCAAACTTTTGTAGCAAATGACAAAAACACTCTCCTGCAAGTTATCTGATTCTGTTGACTGTTCCAGGGCATTCTCTAAGGTTTATGAGCTAAACACATGCTTATAAAACTTCCCTTTTTGAGATTTAAACTTGTCTTTTTTTCCATTGAAAGCTACAACAAATTCATAGCAAATTTTCGCCTCTAATATGGAGAGTTACTACGGAACTGCCTAGTTTTCTGAGATTTTTCCCTTTCAATATTTTTTAACCTCCAAAACACTTCTAGTAGCCTATAAAAGCCTTGTATATAACTAACAATATTAATTTTCCATAGCATAAGGAAAAATTTATGATATTACCATGTTCATGGAGTGCCATCAACTTCAGCAATGATTTTAAGATTTCTTTTTGCAAGCTCCACCTTAATCATTTCAATTTGATTCTCTAAGGATGTGACTTGTTCCTGCAACATTCTCCTATCTACTTGTAACCGTTTGTTCCTCTTACACAGATGATTCATAATTCTATGTAAAGGCAATGTTCATTTTATAATTCTTCCAGATTCATCTGCAACCTTATTATAGAAGTCTAGTTGCTTTGATATGTCTTCCTTCAATTCTTCAAAAAGAAGTTTTGATTCTATTACCTCATTCCTAACATCTCTCAGTTTTTCTTGCAGCATCTCCACTTCACTTTTCTCTTGTGAAGGCCCCTTACCTTTCCATTTTTTCACTAGTTCTACCTTTTCTAGAGGCACCTCTTTTTCTAAGGGCATCTCAGGCATCTTTTATTTTAATTTTTGTGATCTTGTGATAGGTTTTCTGGGCATGAAAATAAAACTTCAATCTCCTTGAGTAAAATCCATTATCTTGGCTCTTTTTCTCTTCTTTTTGGTTTCTGTCTCTTTTATCTCTACAGGTTGCGCAATGGGGATTTCTTCAATGCCAATAGCTTCTAGGATATATGAAAATTTACCCTTCCCTTTGCTTTGGCTTCTAGTCATCCTTCTTGTATAATTTTTTATCTTGGTGCTTGTAGAAATTTGTTCTGCTACCACAGGATTTTTACATGTTCAGTTTCAAGTTCCATTTCTAGGTCTACTATAGGTGCTACCTCTGTTTCTGGATCAACTACAAACTCTGTCTTAGACTGTTTCTCCTCCCCTTTGGTAATAGGTTGAGAATTTGGAGTTCTCCTAGGGGTGGCAGCATCCACTTCATAGCCACTTAAAAATAAAAAAGTGGGCCAATATCTGTTCAGCTTATTCAACTCTTCAACCACTAGAAAATTAATAAGACCATGATGAAAAACTGAAGTGTTAATGGCATCAGGCTTGGCCTGAACCTTGTTAGCCATATTTCCCGAGCTTCTAAACAAATAAAAGGGAATATCTAAGGTTTGTTTACATGTGAAGTGCAGCAACAATTTGAAATGGTATTGACATACCATGTGGAATCTACCCTCACAAGTGAATTATTTATGGATTACCATCAAGAACTTAGAAAAATAGTCTTTAAGGCAAGTCTTGGGAATTCCTGTAGCCATATCAATGCCTCTTTGCTCTTCCTTCAAGAACTCATCACAATTCTATAACTTGAACTTCTGCACCTTGAAACACAATTCTCCTGACATGGGGATTTTTGTAGCTTGAGAAATGGTGTCAGAGGACACTGCAAAATTTAGCATGCCCGCTTTATACATTGTCCCTATGAAGTTGATGGCAAAATGTTTAACAACTTGCCCATGAAATCCTTGCAGCTTCTGACAGAACCGAAGACACCCCACACTGGAAATGCTTGAGTAATTGTATGGTCTTATTCAAGTAATTTCATATCCATGGGGTCTTACCTCACCTCTAACCCTCCTTTATATTGCTTCCTTTGAGCTGGACTGGCTTCAACACACAATGAGCAACTTTCTGACACCTGCAAATACCTTAAGAACAACTATACCAGCTATGACACTCACAGACCTTTTACTAAATACAACTAACCAACCCACAAGACAACAAGGCCTAAACTATATGCAACAAGAGAATCTCGTAAGGAGATGAGATTGAGCTTGTGACAACAAAGATATCAAAATTGGTGTTATCCTCCACAGTGTCCCAAGGTTGAGAATGGAAACCGACAGAGGTAACCTCGAACCACTTAGGATTTGGTAGCTAGCCCTACCAAATCAGAGAGGGATCTCTCTATGATCTTACAACCCACAATGTGACTGAAAAGGGCAAAAAGATATTAGGCTAGGTATTGAGCTCTACGGTTCTGAAATTTAGGTTTTAGATGGATCAGGAGGAGAGGTCAAGGAAACTAGGTCAGATCTAAAAGATTTCAGTTGCAGGGATAAAAATGGGCATGGAAGGTATGTTCAATGACACTTTGAGGTTGTAAATTGTAGTGTATGGTGGAAAAGGAAAGTTTCAAAATGAGCATGACAAGCATGAGTTCATTTATCAGAAGATGAATAACATAAACATCAAATTCCTACCAAAACAGAGCATAAACTTTAGAATTATGTTTAACAACTTATAGTAAATCATTGAAAGCAAAGATATGGAAATAACGAGAACTAAGAATTCATAGAAGTGATTTACATAAGGAAAACATTGCCACAAAATCATACCAAATGAATCCCTATATAATAGCTGCAACTGGCCTTGTATTTATGCAAAAATAAACTATACACAAAGCTCCAAGCCTTCTACTCTCTGATGTCCAACATTGATTCTGATTTCAAAATAGATACATATAGACCAAAAACAATCTTACCCTCTCTCAGTGGTCGAATTCCTCATGATAGGAACAATTTACACAAATTTCTCTAACCAAACCTAAGACTAGGGAGGTTAGAACAAACTCTCCTTTTAGCCTTTGACTGACCTTTCTATCATTAATGACCTTCATAATTACATAAAATTTACATTAAAAAGCTCAATTACATTCATTTAAATCATGAAAACTCAAAACAAGACAAATTTCATCATAAGAAGCCAAGTTTGACTGATAAAACTCGAAAATTTGACCTCCAGGGAAAAGCGCGGCACATTCTGAGAAAAGCGCAGTGCCAACTTGGAGGGAAGTTTTGAGTGAGTTTCACTACTCCAAATGTTGATCTGAAGGTATCATTGGAAATATTAGGATGTATAGTTGTTCATATAGTCCTTAACCAAGCAAAATTTCCTCTCCAATTCTAATAAAAATGGATTCAACCAAGGTCACTCTAAAAGTGCAGCACTTGGGTGAAAATAGTGGCAGAAAGTGGTTTTTTAGCATGTTTTTGGCATTTTTATTCCAACCAAAAGGCTGACATGGCACACACACTAGATGTATGATATGTGCAGATCACAAGTTCTATCTAGTTATATATAATTTTTGTGATATGGATCCCTCATGGAAAAGCGCAACACCAAGGCGTTGCGCTTTTGGCAGTGAGGAATTTCCAAAAATTGCCAAAATGACCGAAAATTTCCCAAAAATAGGGCTCAAAGGTGGAGAAATATCTCTCTAACCATATATTTTTTTGAAAAAATTAGATTTTTTTTCTTTTCTATGGTTTGAACAAAAATCTCCTCCAGTTTTCAAAAATACTTTCCCATTTGTTCATAATCCAATTTTAAAGTTGGCCAGTCACAAATTGTAGAAGCGTAGCAAGCTCTCAGCAGAAGCGCAACAAGGTCTTTGATAGGGTGTTTGGATTCCTTCCTAGAGGATTTTTGGGCTGAAAGTGATGTATTTGAAAATATTAGGATGTCTGCTACACAATGGAGTCATCAAGCACTGCAAACCCCTGCTCCAGACTCCTAAAAAACTGACTTGAAGTCAAGTTATCCAAGAGTGCATAAACCCTCCTGTAGCAACTGTATTTTGGGAATTTCTATCAAATAATAACACTTGTAAATAAATTTAAGGAGGTTTTTTTTCCTTGGTCTATGTTGGACAAATACCTCTTTCACTTTTTTCAAATTCATCTTCTTTTTTTTAGAAACCAATTTCGAAGTAGAATTGTCCCTGTGTGCAATGTAGACCATAGGCAGCCCACATCTTGAAAGGATTTCTTGATGAAAGATGAAGCCATGATTTATTGTAATTTAGTGGGCTCATAATTGATTATATTCCCTCCTTTATACTTACTCCGATCAATGGTTGTGTTCTCTGGATCCATTTTGAAATCCTAGCTCACTAGGAAGGGGAATTAGGGTTTAGTTTTAGGAAAACAGGGGATTTGGGGCAGTTTTATGAATGGAGGGAGATGAACGGGTTTGAGAATGTCTAAATTCTTGGGAAAATTTTGGGAGGTAGGGATAGGTATTAGGGAGGTGTAATTTTTGGAAATGAGTGAGGGGAAGGGGTAAAAAAATTGAAAACATAGTCCTAGCATAGGAAAGTGTCAAATCTATAACAATATGTTAGGGTTTGTGGGAAAGTGAGGAAAATGAAGGGAATGGGCATGGGAAAACGTTAGGTGAGGTATATGGAGATTGAATGAGGGTTTTTGAGCATAGAACTTAGGGGTTTTACCACAACAATGAAAGAGAATGACTAAGATACCAAAAGCGCATCGAAACCCTAGGAAAGGGTGATTTTCTGAGCTTTCAAGGATTAACTGAAGCAAAAGAAAGGTGGATGAGGGAAAAATGAATCCCACTTACTTGTTTTTGATGAGTTAGAACCTATGGTTTATGGAAAAACCCCTGGAAAAGGAATATTTTACTCCCTTGAGAAAAACACAACACTTTGTAGAAAAGCGCAGCGCAGCTAAGAAAAATGCAGCAAGGGAGGAAATTTGGCACTTTTTGGAAAGAAATTGTTTTTTTAGAGGGTGTAAATGCTTCTTGTTGATTGAGTGATATCTTATGAGGGTGGAATGAGTAAATTATGTGCTTTTTTGGTCTTTAAATAGGCTGGAGGTCAATTTTTCCTTTGAGTGGTGATGTGACACCACCTTGTATTTTTGAAAAATGACTTGTTTAGCTAGTGTACTGCATATTTCAACTTTAGTATGCATAGTTACATCTTCATAGAGAATAAAATGTACTTTGGAAATAATTTTTGAACACTTCCCTAATTACTACTCCCATAATGATGACCTAGGTGATGTCATGACTCTTTTTTGACCCTTCTGATGACTTGACCTAATAATGACACCTAATGGATTTATAAAAAGATGATTTGGACCTTTGAACCTTGCAATATGAATGACCATGAGATGATGACTGAAATGGTGATCAAGACACATTATTGATGACTCATCACAATGAGTAATGGCATGACCAAGATGACAATTTTGACCATGGGATGATGGGAGCAGTAATATACGTGGACATACTAACCAATGGTCAATTTTTTATTTGAAAACCTATTTCAAAATATAAAAATTAGACCTAGGACCCTATAAACCACTTGAAAGAGTATAATTTGATCACTGGTGACTGATAGGACTGACAGACACTAACATTGGCTCCAGCTGGGGATGGAAGCTCCTTAGGAGGTTTCAAGAACATCGTAGACCAGATAGCCTCATCCATTTGGCATGGAGTCAAAATAAAAAGCAAGACTCGAAACTGAAATGATTTGACAAACTGAAATGACTACTAACTGAACTTATTTATGGCAGCAAACCAACGAGATTTGAGGGCTTCAAATCCTTGTTATAACCACCCACCTGCTGAAGATATATATACAATAATGTGAAATGATCCCTCCAGTGTAACCAATCCAGCAAATGGCTACTTACTAGAATCATGCTCACACTTTCCTTGATCAGGAAGAGAAAACAAAAGCTAGGAAACTCCAAGTATCTGCTGAAAATATGCTTTTGATCCATAAATACAATAAAATACATCTTCCATGCTAACTGTAGCAAATAAGTAAAAGGATCCTCAATCATTTGAACTGTTACCTTGTCTTAAGATCCAGCAGAAACACAAACACACCCTTCATTCTGATCTGAAATAAAACATATTTTTTGATCCATAGGAAGACATAGGGAAGTATGACTTTCTGCTAGCTGAGTGTTAAATGTAAATTCCTCAAGTTTGAGAAAATCTAATTCTATATCTGGAGGAAAATCATCATGTGCAAGAACCTCTAAAACATTTTTTTTCTTTATTGCAGCTCCCATCTTCATAATCAGCTTGTAAATTTTTATGTTTATTCTTTACCATAATGTCTAGAGAACCTTGTTCATTCATTTCATTAGAAACCTCATCTTGGTCTTCACAAACTTGATCTTGAAATAAACACCCAGAGAAAAAACAATCTGAAAAAACAAGTGAATGACCCTCTTCATACCTTTATTTATGATTTGGAAATTGCTGAATTATAATGGTCGGTTCTTGGGGCTGAGTATCCTTTGGAGAAGTTGTCCTCCTCGAACTCGAAGTGATAGGCATATTTATGTTTCTCAAATTATATTTCCTCAGCACTGAGCTGAGTCCATTCTGGTAACCTCTCTGATAATCTTCAGTCTTTGTTGCTAACATGTCATCAATCTCAAGAGAGAAAAATCGTTGTTCATTATTATTGAACTCAAAAGATGGAATATGATTATCATTATTGAAATCCTGTTCAATTTCATTTACAGTTAAAGGATAAACATATACCGGCTGGGAAGTTTCATAACTGGTTTCTGACCTTTCATCTTGATGTAAAGAAAACCTCTTCAATCTCATCAAACATTAAATCCTCATCATTAATATCAATCCCTATGAACTGAAAAAGGTGCTCAAAATTTCTAAAAAAAATCTCTATCAATAATAAGGAAGGATAATGTTGCTTATAATTGTCAGCAAATGCTACATGAAAATCTTTAAGTGAATATAGACTAGCAACAGGCAATCCCTCATACCATGACTTGGAATCATCCTCTAAGGTTTCCATGAACATATTCATTAAAAAATCCTTAGGAAACTACAAACATATCCTATGTATATGTATATGAAATTTAATCAAATGTATAGCAACATTGTCATATTTTTCATTTCTGAACCTAGGTAGATATGTTTTCCAATCTGTGCGCGATATTCGATTCAGAAAAAAATGAATATGAGCTCGATTCATAGGAGCATGCCTTCTGGTAGTTGAATCCATCTTGAGACAATAAAACCATGATTTTTCTGCCACTGATTCTTAGGCTAGTGAAACTACCAATGAAAACCTGATTTCTGGATCCTATTTCCAGTAAAGTCTTTGGATCAAATTGAAGTTGATTGGAGTCACCAGGTGAATGTTTCAGCCTTGATATGTATCTGACTATTGTCCACCATCAGCAATCATATTTGATCTTTTTCGTTCTCACCCAGGGAAGATATGATCTTTCGTGTCCCTAGCAACGGAGCCAAAAATGTTATCCTCCATAGTGTCCCAAGGCTGAGAATGGAAACTGAAGGAGGTAACCTCAAACCACTTAGGATTTGGTAGCTAGCCCTACCAAATCAGAGAGGGCTCTCTGTGTCATCTTACAGCCCAAAAGGTGACTGAAAAGGGTAAAAATATATTAGGATATGTATTGAGCTCTAGGGTTTCGAAATTTAGGGTTTTAATTGGTTCAGGAGGAGAGGTCAAGGAAACTAGGTCACATCTAAAATATTTCAATTGCAAGGATACAAAGGGGCATGGAAGGTATGTTCAGTGACACTTTGAGGTTGTCAATTGTAGTGTAGGGTGGAAAATAAAGGTTCAAAATGGGCATGACAATCATGAGTTCATTTATCAAAAGATGAATAACATAAACGTGAAGTTCCTACCAAAACAGAGCATAAACTTGAGAATTATGTTTAACAACTTATAGGAAGATCACTGAAATCAAAGATATGGAAATAAGGAGAACTAATAATTCATAAAAGTGCTTTACAGAAGGAAAACATTGTCACAAAATCATACCACATGAATCCCTATATAATAGCTTCAACTGGCCTTGTATTTATGCAAAAATAAACTCTACACAAAGCTCCAAGCCTTCTACTCTCTGATGTACAACCTTGATTTTGACTTCAAACTAGCTACATATAGACCAATGGTAGAAAGTGGTTTTTAGCATGTTTTTGGAATTTTTATTCCAACCAGAGGGTTGAAATGGCACACAAACTAGATGGTTGATATGTGTAGGTCACAAGCTTATAGGTATATATACTTTTTGTGATTTGGATGCCTCAAGGAAAAGCGCATCACCAAGGCGCTATGCTTTTGGTAGTGAGGAATTTCCAAAAATTGCCAAAATGACCCAAAATTTCCCAAAAATAAGGCTCAAAGGTGTAGAAACATATATCTAACCATAAAAAAAAATTAAAAATGACTGAGGTTTTATTTTCGGTATGTTAGGAACAAAAACTTCCTCCATTTTTCAAAAATAATTTTCCATGTTTTCATAATCCATGTTTGAAGTTGGTCGCTCAAAAATTACAGAAGCGCAGGAAGCTCTGAGCAGAAGTGCAACATGGTCTTTGAGAGGGTTTTTGGAGGCATTTCCAAAGGATTTTTGGGCTGAAAATGGTATTTCTGGAAATCTGAGGATTTCTACTACACAATGGAGTCATCAAGCACTGCAAACCCCTGCTCCAAACTGCTAAAAAACTGACTTGAAGTCAAGCTGTTCAAAAGTACAGAAACCCTCCTATACCTATTGTATTTTAGGAAATTATCTCAAATAATAACACCTGTGAATAAAATAAATGAGGTTTTTTTTCCTTGCTCTATGATGGAAAAAAACCTCTTTCACTTTTTTCAAATTCATCTTCCTTTTTTCGAAAAACGAATTTTAAAATAGAACTATATGTGTGTGCAATGTAAACCATAGGCAACCCACACCTTGAAAGGATTTCTTGATGAAAGATGAAGCCATGATTTCTTGGAATTTAGTGGGACCATACCTGATTATCTGCCCTCCTTTATACTTCCTCTGATCATTGGTTGTAGTCTCTGGATCCAATGTGAAACCCTAGCTCACTATGAAGGGGAATTAGGGTTTAGTTTTAGGAAAACGGGGGATTTGGGGCAGTTTTATGAATGGAGGGAGATGAAGGGGTTATATGAGGGAAAAATGAATCCCACTTACCTTTTTTTTTTATGAGTTGGAACCTATGGTTGATGAAGAAACCCCTGGAAAAGGAATATTTTTCTTCCTTGAGAAAAACACAACACTTTGGAGAAAATCCCAGCGAGGGAGGAAATTTGGCACTTTTTGGAAAGAAATTGTTTTTTAAGAGGGTGGAAATGATTCTCGTTGATGGGCTGATGTATTATGAGGGTGGAATGAGTAAATCATGTGCTTTTTTGGTCTTTAAATAGGTTGGAGGTCGATTTTTCCTTTGAGTGGTGATGTGACACCACCTTATTTTTTGAAAAATGACTTGTTTAGCTAGTGTACTACAAATTTAAACTTTAGTATGCATAGTTACATCTTCATATAGAATAAAATGTATTTTGGAAATAATTTTTGAACACTTCCCTAATTACTACTCCCATAATGATGACCTGGGTGATGTCATGACTCTTTTTTTACCCTTTTGATGACTTGATCTAATAATGACACCTAATGGATTTATAAACTGATGATTTGGACCTCTGAACCTTGTAGTATGAAGACCATGAGATGATGACTGAAATGGTGATCAAGATACATTATTGATGACTCATCACAATGAGTGATGGCATGACCAAGATGACAATTTTGACCATGGGATGATGGGAGCAGTAACATACCTGGACATACTAACCAATGATCAAATTTTTATTTTAAAACCTATTTGAAACTATAAAATTTAGACCTAGTATCCTATCAACCACTTGAAAGAGTATAATTTGATCACTGGTGACTGACAGGACTGACAGACACTAACAAGTGGAAATAAAATGGAATGATTATGCAGCCATGCGCTTTGGGAATGGTAGATAAGGAAAAAAAGGTGTAATCATGACTCCATAAGCTTTGACCATAATCGTTTTAAATTTTTGTACCATATCCCTACCATTAACAGAAAGACAGACTTTCATAGCATAAACAGTGTTGGGGAAGGAAAATTTTCTACGAAAGTGTTAGGAACTTTTGTAGAAAACCCTAAAAATTTTAAACTGGAGTTGCTTCGAAAGTTGGAAAACATGTCCAATGACTAGATAAGCTCGAGGTACATTAATTTTTTTATTTTCCCATTATGGTGACCCATACTAGATTCATAATGACCCTACAAAATGACTGAAAAACTAAAAATACCTTTATACATGTAAAAAAAAAAAAAAAAAACCTAACTAACTAAACCAAATGACTCAAAGACAAACCTAATTGTTATCTTGGATAACAGTGGCTCCAATGGGGATGTTTCACCCTTATGGTGCAAAAAAGAACCAACAGACCAAGTGCCTTATTCATTAGGTTGCTCCCAACTTCTTGTCATATTATTCAGCTTGCATTCGACCCTTGACAAGCTCTTGAAGCAAAAAAATTGTACAAACTAAAACCCACAACTACAATCTTCAAACTAAATGTTGAAAGAGATGTTTTCCCAAAAAACTTATTTATGTACATACCAATCTTTCTCTAACAGTTGAAAACCAAACGTTTGATTCAATCAATATGAAACTTCCAGTATAGCCAGTCAAAGAGCTGATCCAACACCTGGGCTTCTTGATTGTGCTTGATAAAAATCAGAAATGGATCATCTATTGACAACTCAGAGTGAAAATTGAATTCATGCGCCATAAAAAACACAAAAATTTTCTTGACTGAAAACTGCAATAGATTTACCATTGGATCTTGGAAACGATGAAAAATCACCTCTTTTGATGAAAGCAGAAAATCAACAAAAGGATCCTTGAAAACACTAAAAAGTATCCTGCCCTACTGATCCAAAGGATAATCTTCATTCATAACTGTAGGTTGTCCCTGTTTTATACCTCCATTTTCAACATCATTCTCAAGACAGAACTCTGATTGTCCATGAAAATATTCAATGGGAGCAACCATACCATGTGCTACATGGATGTTAAAAAATGATTTTTCATGCATTGCAACGGGAAATTCATGTATATCATCATGCACAAGCAGAAATTTTTGATCATTTAAATCTGTAGCAAGACATTTTGGGACAGCAACTTGTGGATCAAAAATTGGTTGATTATTCTCTATAAGTGTTTCCTTCTAACAACCTTCAAACATACTTAAGGAATCAGCCTCCTCTTCATGATGAAAAGAAACATGTCTCACATAAGCTTTTCCTTGCTCCTGGCCATTTTCATTTGCTTAGCATTCAACTCTTTGTTCTCAATATGCTTAGAAATATTTTTATATGCTCGGGGATTATCATTAATTTCTTGGGTATAATATTCTTGAAACAAAGGTTCAGGAAATGAACAAATTGAAGAGCCTTTTAACTGACCATATTTATCACCTAAATATTAGGAAAGTTGTTGCAGATTTTTGCAAATTTCATGGGATATAACTTGACTGTCAAAGTGCTGATCTATTTCATCTTCAACCAAAGAAGACACATTTTCTTGTTGTAAACCCTCTTGATTATCATGACAACTAGCCTGAGAATAAAATTCATAAAGTGCCTCTAATATCTCCTCATCATCCATACATTCTACATCATCATCAATACTTTTAATATATTGAATGAAACATTTCCAAAAGATTACAACAGTATTGAAACAGTGGTTATGCAGGATGAGACTTCCCATAATGTCCAAAATAAATTCTATGGAAATATTTAAGAGAACGCAAGCTTCCTGATTTCAACCCTTCATACCATACTCTAGCTTTGTATTCTAGGGTAGCCATAAATATCTTCATGAGACAATCCTCGGGAAACTCAACCCTCGATCTACATACCTGTATATGGAATTTAACGAAATGCAGACCAACATCATCTTTCTTTTCATCTTTGAACATGGGAAGATGGGTTGACCAATCAACACAAGGCATAGGATTTGGAAAACCATAGATGTGAGACTGATCCATAGGAACATACTTGGCATTTATTCTTGCAGTAGAACTCATATTAGAACTTCTTCAATCTACTGATCTTCAAGCAATGGAGTCACCATGAAGCTTTGATCTTCTGTATATTTTGAGATTGGAGTTGCCAGGGTTATATTGTAACCTTCAAAATATAACTTTGATTTTATGTTACCCTCAGGAATCAGCATGAAGAGACTCAAAGAAAATCCGGGTAATGGAGCTTTTCAACTCCCACAGACACACCAAAATGTTATCACCAGGCTGGAGCAAGTTGGGTTTTGTTAACTATCAACCTAGCATAACTATTTCAAACCAACTTTAAACTGGAAGTTAGCCCTTCCAGTTGAGAGGGCTCTCTAAAAAAAAATTGAAATATTCAAGATGAAATTTAATTGCATATGGTTAAGTTTGTTTATACTTTATGTAATTTTTTGCAGGTGGAAGAGTGTAATGAAAGCCACCATTGGGCATGGAGTCAACTAAATAAATTCAATCATAAAAAAATTGTATTCATGGAAACTGAGGCAAACTGGCTTAAAAATTTAACTCTTACAGCAAAAACACAAAAAATAAAGGAAGTTGGAGCATTTAATCATGAATTCCAAGTAATCATATTTCCATGAAGCTGATAACAATATACAAAATAAGAAGCAAAAAACACACAAGCCAAGGAGAATCTCAGGTTGTAAAACAGTCTGCTGCAAAATGTATAGTAGCTCATAAATAAAATTTACATAAGTAGTTCTCTCATAACATTCAACAACCCCTTCAAAGTGAAAAGTCCCTCCTTTATAGATTGGGGCCTTTTTTACAAAAGTCTCCCACCTGGGATAGACTTGATGCTTTAACTAAGAGACCTAGTTCAAATTGAATTACAAAACATAGAGACTTTCTAGGGATATTTTATGTTTTGTAGAGTTTGTATACAAAAAGGAGTCCATCACTATTTAAGAGCTTTAAAATAAAATTCTAATGATCCTCATCGAAAATAACAAACTGCTGAGATGTTGGCTGACTAATGAAACTAGAATATGAACTAGCATGGTGAGTTGTCATGATGAGTTGGCATGGTGAGTTGGCTGCCATGTGGAGGTTGATCTGTTGAGTTGTCCCCCTGAAAAATAGGAGTTGATAGGTTGCTGATGTGAAATTTTTTTACCTGTTTTTTATCCATTGCTTTACTGTTCGATTCCCCAAAATTCATCAAAACTTCACTACATTGGAAAAATAGAGTATGGGCAGTTTGGTAGCAAAATTTAGTAGAAAATGCCAAAAACACTCTCCTACAAGTTATTTGATTCTGCTGACTAGTCCAAGGTCTTCTCTGAGGCTTATGAGCTAAACACATGCTTAGAAAACTTCCCTTTCTGGGATTTAAACTTTTCTTTTTGTCCATTGAAAGCTACAACAAAGTTGTAGAAAATTTTCACCTTTAATATGGAGAGTTGCTACGAAACTGCCTATTTTTCTGAGATTTTTCCCTTTTAATATTTTTTAACCTCCAAAACGCTTCTAGTAGCCTATACAAGCCTTGTATATAACTAACAATATTAATTTTCCACAGCATAAGCAAAAATTTATGATATTACCATGTTCATGGAGTGCCATCAACTTCAGCAATGATTTTAATATTTCTTTTTGCAAGCTCCACCTTAATCTTTTCAATTTTCATCATTATATGTAAAGGCAATATTAATTTTATCATTCTTCCAGATTCATCTGAAACCTTGTTATAAAATTCTTGTTTCTTTGATATTTATCATTCTTCCAGATTCATCTGAAACCTTGTTATAAAAGTCTTTTTTCTTTGATATGTCTTCCTTCAACTCTTCAAAAATCAGTTTTGATACTATTACCTCATTCCTAGCATCTCTCAGTTGTTCTTGCAGCATCTCCACTTCACTTTTATGTTGTGCAGACCCCTTACCTTTCCCTTTTTTACTAGTTGTACCTTTGCTGGAGGCACCTCTTTTTCTAAGGGCAGCTCAGGCATCTTTTCTTTTAGCTGTTGTGACCTTATGATAGGTTTTCTAGGATTGAAAATAAAACTTGACTCTTCTTGAGTAAAATCCAGTCTCTTGACTCTTTTTCTCTTCTTTTTGGTTTTTGTCTCTTTGATATCTACAGGTTACACAATAGGGCTTTCTTCAATGTCAATAGCCTCCAAGATATCTGACAATTTACCCTTCCCTTTTCTTTGGCTTCTAGTCATCCTTCTTGTATAATTTTTTATCTCGGTGCTTGTAGAAATGTTTTCTGCTACCACTAGCTCTTTTACCTGTTTAGTTTCAAGTTCCATTTCTAGGTCTACTATAGGCTCTATCTATGTTTTAGGCTCAGCTATAAACTCTACCTCAGATTGTTTCTCCTCCCCTTGGGTTATAGGTTGATACTTTTTAGTTCTCCTAGGGGTGGAAACATCCACTTCATAGCCACTTAAAAATAAAAATGTGGGCCACTCTCTCTTCAGCCTATTCAAATATTCAACCACCAGCAGCTTAATAATACCATGATGAAAAACTGAAGTGTTACTGGCATCAGGCTTTGCCTGAACATTTTCAGCCATCTTTCCCAAGCTTCTAAAAAAATAAAAATGAATATATAAGGGTTGTTTACCTATGAAGTATTTTTGTATTACCATTAGGAACTTATAAAAATAGTCTTTAAGGAAAGTGTTGGGAATGCATGTAGCCATATCAATGCCTTTGTGCTCTTCCTTCAAGAACTCATCACAATTCTGCAACTTGAACTTCTGCACCTTGAACCACAATTCTCCTGGCCTGGGAATTTTTGTAGCTTGAGAAACGGTGTCAGGGGACACTACAAAAATTTAGCATTCCCACTTTAGAGCATGTCCCTATTAAGTTGATGGAAAAATATTTAGCAAAATTCCCATGAAATCCTTGCAGCTTCTGACAGAACTGACGACAAACCATGCTGGAAAATTCTTGAGTAATTGTAGTGATTTCTTAAAGAAATTCCATATACATGGGCTCATACCTCACCACTGACCCACCTTTATATTGCTTCCTTCGAGCTACCATGGCTTCAACATGCAGTGAACAACTCTCTGACACCTTCAAATGTCTTAAAGACAGCTAGACCAACTATGAAAGTCACAAACCTTTTCCTAAAGACAGCTAACCAACCAAAAATACAATAGGGCCTGAACTATAGATAGCAAGAGCATCTCGTAAGGAGATGGGACCGATCTTGTGATAGCAAAGCTATTCAAAAGTGGAAATAAAACAGAATGAGTATACAACCACATGTTTTGGAAATGGTAGATAAGGACAAAAAGGTATAATCATCACTCAATAACCTCTGACCATAACCATTTTAAATTTTGTACCGTTTCCCTACGTTAACAAAAAAATAGTCTTTTGTAGCGGAAACAATGTTGGGGAAGTCAAATTTTCTATAGAAGTGTTAGGAACTTTCGTAGCAAACCCTGAAATTTTTAAATTGGAGTTACTGCGAAAGTTGGCAAAACTGTCCAATGAATAGATAAGTTCGAGATACATGATTTTTTTTTATTTTTCCATTTATGATGACCCCCACTAGATTCATAATGACCCTAAAAAATGACTAAAAAATCAAAAAGAGGTTTATACTTGTAAAAGAAAACTCAAAACCCTAACTAACTAAACCAAATGACTCAAAGAAAAATGTAAGTGTTATCTTGGATAACACTAATATGAGGTATTTTCCTATTGTGATTTATGAGCACTTGTGTTGGATATCATGTTGATGTTTATGGCTAGTTTTCCATGGTTTATATGTTGGTTATTAGCTAGTTATATGCTAGTTAGATGATGTATAACTTCTATGGCTCTTGTCATGTTTTGATAAATTAATGAATGGCTAATGAATGAATGGACTAATAAGTTTTATTGCAATTATTTGGAGAGGGCATATAACCTTCTTGATGATTCTCTGGTGAGCTTTTGAATTAGTGAACAGATGTGTATTTATAACCTACAAGTACTATGCACACAAATTGTTTGCATAAATGAGTAATTTGGACCTCCAACTTCCCAGGGGCATAAATTTGGCATACTATCTCAGTTTGACTATCATAATACCTTGTTTCGAATATCTCCATGAGGAGGCCAAGTATAAAATTGTGGAATAAATTTTGACACTTATTTGGTGTCTCCATTTTCCCTAAAAATGAATTTTAGACCCTTAAAATGGCCTTTGAATATTAGGACTCGAAAACTGCCAAAAATAGAAAGTTGTGTTAAATTTTAAAAGGTAATAGAGTTGGGTCAAGTTAGGCTGATAACAGTGTGATTATGTGTCACTAGGTGTTTGCAATCATTTCTGGACATGTGGACCCCATTTTCCATAAGTGCATCTTGCATAGTAACTCTCATCTAATGTTTCCCTGGTGAGCATGTCGAAGTGGGTAAATGTGGGATGGGGGGTTATAGTTATCACATGACCCTATTAGGTGATTCCAACCCTAAGGGGAGGAATATTTCCTAGGTTGGCCCTTTCAAATAATATGTGAAAAGTGATATGTGTTATGGCTTGGATTTTATTTCATTAAAGGTGTCATAGTCTTATACTAGGTTATGTAAAATCATTTGTCCATGAGTTTGATTATAGAGGGAGAACTTAACTACTTGAGTTACCCTCACTCGCTTTTGTTTTCCAAGCCCCCTTATTTTCTTTTTTCTTTATTTTATATGGCTTTTTTAACGATCTTCATTGATTTATCATGTAATAATGATGATATAATCCCCCTTTAGTGATGGGTGGTTTATATCTTCATTAAGGTCATGATGTTCTTTGAGAGTTCCTTTTATAAGTGTGATATGCATGGATACTCTTGAGGATGAGTGGCTATAGAAGATGGGGTAAAGCTCATATTATAAGAAACTTTTGATCACTTTACATCCCTTGCCATTCTTTTTCATTTTAACGCTTGCCTTATGCTTTTTCCTTTTTATTTTTTACAACTGCATCAACCTTGAGTATTTCCCACACATTCTTCTCATATGTAATGTTAGGTCCCTATAATACTAGTTTTTCCCCTTATTGTTATTGTTATTTTAGCCTCCTTATTGTTATTGTTGTTCCATGTAGTCCCCATATTGTTATTATTGTGCCCCATATAATCCCACTATATTCATTTTTGTGCCCTTACATTATTATTGTTATGTAGGCTCTGATTATATTGTGACCCCTTAGACTCCTATATATAGAAATTAGGTTTTTTAATTTGAGTCATCCAATAATTGTTCATTTATGTGATGTAAATGAGTTTTCCCCTCGAAAAGGCTATTTTTCAAGTCGTTGATCTATCTATTCTTCTGTTTTGTGAGCTAGTTGCATAACATTTGGTATAAGAGCTCTGGATTCTAAGGATTTGCTTCTTCAAACATGTCATCTTGAAAGTTTCCCTATAATTTTTTTCTATGAGGCTTTAGAAGTTGAAATTTTTACCACATGGAGACGAAATCTTGGTGAACTTCGTATAAAAATTTTAGATCTTGGTTCGCTATCTTTTATGAGATATGATCTGGGGAATTTATGGTTTTTCGAAGCTCCAAAATTCACTCTCAAAGAGCTGACCTAGGAAAAATCGTCATAACTTTTGTTTCAGGCATCTAATTTGAATTCTGTAAAAGTGGTTGAAATCACATGAACTTTAGTTTTTTCTGTAGAAATTTCAAGACCGAAGGTCAAAACAGTGACACATGGCACGTCGTACAAGTTCGCTCTACTGAAACAGTCTATAATTAGGTCATCGTGGGAGATCAAGCATAACTCTTTCTTGAAGACTCCAATATCAGTATGACTTGTGGGGTTGGAAAGAAGACTCGGAGGGATACTATAGGATGAAATTTCAGGCATTGGAGATCTGAAATTACAGAGATACAACATATTCAATATCGATCTCCTACAAAGCAATAAAAAGGTGTGTATTTTTTTTAAAATTTGCATAAGTTTTCTTTGAAAAATAAGTTTGAAGTGATTCAAGGGGCATAATGAAGAATAAATATCATTATTTGATTCCAAAATTACTCGAAGCAAAAAAATGAAAACACCTAGTAAGCAACCAAAAATCTCTACTATGATACATGAAGAAGAAGAATAAATGCAACATGATATATCAAAATTACGAGACCAAGTGCAAAAAATTCCACTCTCACAAAGAGTAACCAAAAATGAAATGGAAGCTAAGATTGATGGTTTGAAGAATGGTTTAAAATCAGACATGGAAGGTTTGAAGGATGGCATGGAAGATAAGATGGATGATATAGAAGAAAAAATGAAAGGCAAGATGGAATATTTTAAGAATGGTTTTAAAGCAGACATGGAAGATTTAAAGGAAGGTTTGACAAAGTTGCTACAATAAATGCTTCCTAATGGAAAAAAGGTATTAGATGAAACTCATGATGAGAACAAAAGAAATTTTAATCATGATTTCATATACTCTAACATTGGATTGAAGACCCACCATATTCCAAAGATAGATATGAGGAAGTTTGATGGCAAGGATCCAATAACATGGATACTACAGATGGAACAATATTTTGATCTTCATAATGTGCAACACACATAAAAAGTACACATTGCAACTTTATATTTAGAACCCAATTAGTTTGTATGGTATGGATGGATTTGTTATCGTAAACCACTTGTCACTTAGTCAATTTTTACAAAGAAAATGATAGTAAATGATGAGGATACAAAGAGAAACACCTTATTTAGCCAATTGATAAATCTCAAACAAAAGGGTTCAATGGCAGAGCACATTGAGAACTTCCAAAAATTGAATATAAGGGTAAATTATATTCCAGAGGAGAATAGGATTGATGTCTTCATAGGGAATTTAAAGCATAACATCCAACATCTGGTTCGCTTTTGGGAACCAGATTCATTGGAGAAGACATTTAGGTTGGAAAGAAAAATTGTGGAAACAAGGAAGCCTACCTCTCACAACTATAAGTATGGAAGTGTTGTTTCTCCTAGACTTCCACAACCTACAAGTTTGACATCACAAAAAATGGAAGAAAAAAGAGAAAAAGGGCTTTGTTAAAATTGTGATAAAAAATACACTAAAGGTCATAAGTGTGCTGAGAAAAGACTATTTTACATAGGTTGTGAAGAGGAGGAAAAGGAATAGGAAACTTCAAAAGAAGAGGATATACACCAAGAACCAACCCTAGAGAAAGAAGAAATGAATCTGACCATATATTGTAATGCATTGGAAGGAATTACCACTCCTCAAACTCTCAAGATATAAGGACATATCAAGAAGAAAAAGGTAATATTGTTGATTGATTCAGGTAGTACCCATAAATTTATTCATTATAAGATATCTAAGGAATTGAATTGCTTCTTCTATCCAACACCAGAGTGTCAAGTGATGTTTGCAAATGTAGTAACTATAAATTTCTCACAAATGTGCCATAATATCAAGCTAACCATGGGGGAATATGTATTGAATAAACCAATGGTTTCCATTCCATTGGGTGGTGTTGATGTTATACTAGGATTCCAATGGTTACAATCATTGGGTACGATAGCTTTTAATTTTCAAGAACTTTTCTTGAATTTTTTTTTGGAAGGAAAGGAACTTGAATTAAGGGGTATCATAAGGAAACTAAGAAAAAAAATCAACTCTAATGGCATGACAACGCTTCTAATGAAATAAAAACGGGGTGTAATTGAAAAATTATGCTCACTAGAGGTTCAAACATTGAAATCATCTATTTCTCGAGATCTCCAAAAAGTCTTGGACAATCAATCCAAGGTATTTGAGAATCCCAAAGGCCTCCCACCTATTTTTGATCATGATCATGCTATTCATTTGATTCCAAGAATTGTTCATGATCCAAACATCAGGCCTTACAGATATCCCTATGCCCAAAAGAGTGAAATTGAAATTATGGTTGCAGAAATGCTAGAGGTTGGTATAGTAAAAGTTATTTCTCTACTCCAGTAGTATTGGTGCACAATAAGGATGGATCATGATGCATGTGTCCAGATTATAGGGAGCTCAAAAAGCTCACTATTAAAGATAAATTTCTCATTCCCATCGTTGATGAATTATTAGATGAATTACATGGAGTAATCTACTTCACTAAGATGGATGTTCGTTCAGGATATCATCAAATTAGAATGAAGACTGAAGACATTCTGAAAACAACATTTAGAACTCATGAGGGTCATTATGAATTTTTTGTCATGCCTTGTGGCCTTACCAATGCACCTTCTACATTTTAAGGTTTGAATAATTCCATTTTCAAACCCTTCCTTACAAAATTTTTGTTAGTATTTTTTGATCATATACTAATCTACAACAAGTCTTGGAAGGATCATGTTCAATATGTTGACAGGGTGCTCAAACTATTGGAGGAGAAACAATTATATGTGAAAACCTCCAAATGTTTCTTTAGAGTACAAGAGGTGGAATACTTGGGTCATATTGTATATCATGACGGTTTTAAGGTAGACCCTAACAAAATTAAAGCCATTAAGGAATGGAAAATCCCCACAACCATAAAGAATCTGCGAGGATTTCTTGGGTTGACAGGGTATTATCATAAGTTTGTTAAGAATTATGGGAGAACAATAGCACCTCCAACAACATTACTAAAGAAAGATGCATTTTCTTGGACTCTAGAAGCAAGTAAGGCCTTTGAACATATTAGATAGGCAATGTGCCAAGCACCAGTCTTAGCTACTCCAGACTTCACAAGAACATTTATTGTTGAATGTGATGCCTCAAGAAATGGAATTGGTGTTGTTTACCCATTTCTTTTGAAAGTCGTACAATCAAAGGAAAGTATTTACACAAACCTATTTATGAGAAGGAAATGTTGGAAACACTACATGCACTAAAGCAATGGTGACCTTACCTAATGGGAAGACACTTCAAGGTAGAAAAATATCATGATAGTCTTAAATACTTTTTGGAACAAATATTATCTTCAGAAGAACAACAAAAATGGGTCACAGAGATGTTGGGTTATGACTTTGAAATCATATAAAAAAAAGAGAAGAAAAATGTTCTTGCAGATGCACTCTCAAGAAAGGATGAGGATGTGGAAGCATTTATGTGTTCCATTTCTATTTTCCAACTAGATTGGATAACCAGAGCAAGTAATGAATGGAGGAATGAAAAATAAGTGTGGACACTCATTCAAAAGTTGCAACAATATCCCAATACATCTAATACATTTATCTAAAAAAATGATTATTATGGTACAAATATCGCTCATATATTTGTAAGAATTCCCAACTCAAACAAAAGATTATTTTGGAATTGCACACCTCTCCCTTAGGAGGGCACTCGGGATTTTTTTAAAATTACCACATGGTCAAGAAGGAATTTTTTGGGGATGGCCTTAAATATTATATTCAAAAGTTTGTGGCGGAATGTTTGATTTTCCAACAAAATAAAGATGAGACAATAAAGACCCCGAGTCTATTACAAACTTTATCCATTCCAAGTCAATGTTGGGATTAGGTTGCAATGGATTTTGTCATAGGTTTACCCAAGTCTGAAGGAAAGAGTGTCATCATAGTGGTAGTTGATAGACTTACCAAGTTTGCACACTTTTGTGCATTATATCATCCATTTAAATCCAAAACATTTGTTACT
Source organism: Pinus albicaulis (assembly GCA_034641835.2). Lineage (NCBI taxonomy): Eukaryota > Viridiplantae > Streptophyta > Pinopsida > Pinales > Pinaceae > Pinus > Pinus albicaulis. Next base: position 752,175,768 of record CM076574.1, on the reverse strand, counting down.
GTATTTATGGAAACAATTCAAAAGCTACATGGAAACCCAAAGATTATTTTAAGCAACAAAGATCCCATTTTCACCAGAAATTTTTGGAATAATTATTTTCTTGTCTAGGTACTCAACTATCTCATAGCTCATCTTATCATCCTCGATCTAATGGGAAACCTGAGATAATGAACAAACGTTTGGAAGGATATCTTCATTGCTTTCTATCTAATAAACAAACACAATGAGTCAAGTGGTTACCTCTGGCTGAATGACGGTATAACACTTCCTTCCATACTACAAAAAAAATGACCCCATTTATGGCACGTTATGGATATCATCCACCAAAGTACTATATTCCTTACAAGGTGTTGCAAAGATTGGTACTATGGCATACAAATTGGAGCTTCCTACATCTTCTCGTGTGCGCCCAGTTTTCCATGTTTCATGCTTAAAGAAGGTTATAGGTGACAAATTCCCAGTTCAAACAATATTGCCATAAATTGAAGAGGAAGGAAAAGTCATATTGAAACCTGAAGCAATCACGGAAATAAGAACTCGACAACTATGAAATCGATCAATTTTAGAGTATCTCAACAAGTGGAAGAAATTACCCACTAAATATTCCACATGGGAGGATGAGAATTTCATACAAAAGGAGAGGGGCATGTTTTTAATAGTGTAGCCCCTTATTGTTATTGTTAATGCAGCCCCCTTATAGTTATTTTTGTGCACATGCAGTCCCCATATTGTTATTATTGTGCGTCATAAAAGCCCACTATTGTTATTGTTGTGTCCTTACAATATTATTGTTATGTATGCTCTAATTATATTGTGACCCCTTAGACTCCTATATATGGAAAGGAGGTTTTTTATTTAAATCTTCCAAGAATTGTTCATTTATGTGATTTAAAGGAGGTTCCCCCCTCGAACAACCTATTTTTCAAGTCGTTGATCTATCTATTCTTTTTCTTTGTGAGGTGGTTGCATAATAGATAAGATATAGAGGGAGCCAGTGTAAGTGACTAACAACAACCAATTAAAATATGGGAGAATGAATAAGGGAAATGACAACAACTTTTGAGTATGGAAATCATGGAATGCTTCCATAATTGAATCCTGCTATTTGTGACCCTCCTAGATAGTGAAAGAAAGACCCTACGGAAGGTTGCAATGGACACGGGTATAATGATAGCCACGAATGTGAAATAAATAAATAAAGTACCCAACTAAAAGTGTTCTATAATCCAATTTCAACCTGTGGTCCATACTAGAATGCCTTAAACATTGAATGAAAAACACGAATGTAAAAATGGTAAATGTATGTCACAATAGATGACCCACCTTCATCATATGTGCAGGTTGTACCACTGAATGTATTGACAAGGAAAAAATGAGAGTCTTCATAGGTTGGATATCTATGGATCATATCAAGGATAGTTGGCATGCAAGTTGCATCTTAGGAGAATAAAATTCTCCTAGGGTTACCCATGTATGTTGACGGATAACATCTAGCTCCAACTTGGGGACACAATAATTGTAGAGCACATGTTTTATGTGCTACAAAAGGTGCATGAGAATCCTAGCAATCCCTAGTACTCTTAGACATGTAATTTGCATCACTCTAACATTTACTAAATTGTGAAAACTGAACTATTAGTAGCATAGTAGCAAGGTGATACTCTCATATTGGAATAGAAAAAATCATAAAAACTACATATAAAATATAATTTGAATTACCATTTATTTTATTTTACTTTTTGGAACATATAAGAAAATAAATATGTAATCAAATTACCTTGAAAAGGCAAGGAAATATGCAAAAATCAAGTTGCATGACACACAACCTACTCTAATCTACTTAACATATCAAAATCAATAAAGTGCAAGTTTAAGGTTTAAGAATTCGACCACTAACTGGAATCGAAAATTCACCCCATCAAGGCCAGTTAAGTAAAAATATTCAGTTCCAATAATTTCATGAACCTTGTGTGGGCAGGGGTCATCATCTACTATCAATAGATTTCCCTTTAACAATATGATTAGGGTTATTCTTGGCTCTATGTTTCCTTTTTATTTTTACCCTTTGATCATATAAATGTGTTGTAGATGTTTGAATGGTAAGAAAAGATAATTATTCAAGGCTAGTATCATATATTCCATTCCCTACACTACCTCTTTCTTCTAAATTACTATTCCCTTGGGAATTTTGAAGGTGAAAATGTTGCCAATCAATATTAGGGTTTAAAGGTTTTATATATTCACTTGCATCAACTTTACTTACCTTAACATCTTTGTCAATATTCTCTTTTAAAGCAAAAGGGAATCTAGATAAATCTGAGGATGGCCCTTAGTTGGCATCTTTGAATTGGTAGAGTCACGATGGCTCCATAACTCTTTACCAGAATGGGATGCTTGGTAAATAGTATCATTTAAGTCCTCCACATGATATATTGTATCGCATTATCTATATTATATAAATATTTTACCATCATAATTGGGAATAGTGGCATATGATAAGTCCATTTGCAAGTTTCCGATTAAGGTAGTGGATCACCGACACGGAAGCGTGCCCCATGCATCGAAATATTTATCCCCACAACATCCATGAGCATAAATATCTTATGGCAAGCAAAAATACCTTTAAGTATTTAAAACTAAAACCACATGAATTTCTATAAGGTCAAAGTATTTTACAATTCAATTTGATTCATGACCTTTAATGGCATCACGTTAGCAGAAGCATTGGAATCAATCATACAATTATGAAGCAATAAATTTTTAACTACTAATGTAATAAATAGACGTGGATTATTTATGTTTCTTTGTTCATAATGCATGTTTTTTCATATAACAAGAGGGACTTTAGGCTCTTTTTCAAAGTTGAAAAAACTTTGTGTCGATCTCTTTGAGGTGCGAGTTTAATCAACTCAATGATAGGCACAAACACATTTAATTTACCAAGCACATCACCCAAATCAACATTCAAAGCAAATTCATCATACTTTTGATTGAGGGAGGAATATTATTAATATTTAAAGGCAATGGATTTCTAATCCATTCACTAGAAGGAACACTATAATTATTGGTTGGAGGGTTAGTGTTTTTCTTTTTTATTCTCATATAAAGTAACCCTCTACTAAACATGCCCCTTGTTCTAATTGCATCCACTTTCGCATGACGATACTTTTGTTATTATGTAAGATGATACTTTTGTGAAACATAGTAAATTTTAGCAATGTATCAATTTATTACTGCAATAAACAAATCAATTTTTTTAACAAGTAAATAATCAATGAAAACTAGGGTTGGAAATATGAGCTAAGCTAGCGTTTAAGTGACTAACTATTTTTTAAAATTAAATAGCACATAACAACCATAATATGCAAGAACTTAATCCCTAAAAGGGATGAAATTAAATCAACAATGCAATAAATGATAATAATAGATATTTTTACTTGTATGAATGTTATTTAACCTTGACGTATAGTCTAATTATGGCTGAAAATAAAATTATAGTTGTTACAAACTCTAATTTAACCTTAAAACATAAATAAAAGTTAAAATTTGAGTTTAATTATTTATCACTAGGAGTTAAGACTAGTGCTTAGTATGAATTTTTAGGCACGTGGAGTCCAACCAAGTAAGGAGATATAGGGTGATAATTAGGGTTATCAATTAATAACCCCGGAAGATCCTCCTCGAACTTTCACAATATTTCAAGACAAAATCAAGGGAAGATTCTTCACTAGAAATCTTCCAAGGGTTTTAAGGCAAGATTTATCTAAGAATAATACAAAGAAAATTCACCCTCACCACTAGACAAACATATTTGCACTTGATACATTCAACATATAAATCCATAATACTTAAAAATAACACTCACTTAATAATTCATTTCTCATCCATAATATCTAGCCGTAAGCCAACATTTAATATCGAAAAAGCATCCACAAATCATATCTCCAAGAAATCACATCAGTTATTTATCCATAGCTAAGATAAGAGTATAAAACTATATACATAGTAGCATATCTCCACAAGTAGTAATGATTTGAATGAGAGATTACTTCCTGTATTTATAGGAGGAAACCAAACTACATGAGCTAATATCCACTAAAATCCCCTAAAACACATAAAGCTTCATGATACAAGGTAGATAGCTCTGGAAAACCCCCCAAAATTCCTCTACAATGAAGAAATAATTCTCAATCATCAAGTTGTCCGCAATAAATGCTTCATAAATATCATGTGTGGAGAGTGTGAGAAAATGAAGGCAACATTTTCTCCAAATTAGTGTGATAATGCTCCAAAATTCATGTCACTTCACCAAATGGTGTAATGGCTCACTTAAAGTCATGCCTCTTCATAATAAAGTGCCAAGTCACCATCCAACATGTTATATTGGCTCAAATATAGTGATACATCATCATAAAGGAGCATCGTTCGATCACAAATGCAACATCCTCAAGAAAAAGCACGATGTCATCAAGGCAAGTGGCTCCATGACCTCTCATGTTATGTATCCAGGTCAAAATAACACAAAACATAAGAAAATATAGATCAACGACTTGATAATAAGCCACTTTGAGGGGGAAACCTCCTTTTACATCACATAAATAAACAATTCTTGGATGATTCAAGTGACAATACCTCCTTGGTATATATAGGAGTATAAAGGGTAAAAATATAATTAAGGCCTACATTACAATAATAAAGTAAGGGCACACCAATAACAATAGTGGGCTTCTATGGGTTACACCAATAACAATATAGAGGTTACACTAGTATTATAGGGACCTAACATGCCCCTCTCTATTACAGGTCAATTTGTGCATCACTCCTGAAACTCAAATCAGTATACTTTTCAAGATCAATATAGTTTTCAAGTGTCAATTTGTTTCTCTAGAAAGTATTGATTGATTTTTTGTGAATCTTTGTTTCTTTTTCGTTCATTCACGCTTAAAAGAAATTGCAAAAGAAAAACATGCATTTGCATATATGGTTTGTGAGTGTTGCATAGGAATAGTTAGGGAATTTGCATTTATATGTGCTCGTTATTGTTTGCTTACAATATGATTACTCTATCCACTGTAGCTAAGGTTTTCATTGTCGAAATTTAATTGAAACAAATGCTTATGATCTTAGTTTCATTCTAGGAATTTCAAATGCATCATACGGTGAACCTGAAAGGAAAATTTCTAAGCAAGATCAACTTAAAATTTGTCTCAATTAACCTAAGGGATCATTGTCACTTAACGATAACATTTAGAGGTCTAGGCTAGAGACGTGTTCCGGCGTCGTAAAACATAGCAAATGTCGTTAATTGTTTGTGATACATTTTGAGTGTGATACCTCATCCCACATATGTAAGTATATCGGAGCTCGTCCACGTACCTTGAGTATATCAGGCGGTGTTCTAGTATGAAAAGTATATGGGGATGCTCTCACTGTGTGGTTTCGCATTAGACAGCGCTAACACGGATTGAGCCTCCATGTATTGTCGATTATATTTGGGAGGACAACATTAGGTTGCTTACCATCCATAGGAAACCGAATTGGCCGCCTTCTACACTGTGATACACCAAACACAGCATTCGGGGAGATTGCCTGCACATACGTAAGCCCTTGGTTTACTGGGGCAGTATATTGCAGTTCACAGTTGCTTGGTAATCCATTTTCTTAGAAATACCTTCTTTTTGTTTATTTATTTTTTATAATAAAATAAATCAGCAATCGTGGAAGAAGATCAACCCTTTCCCTTTCGTTTGCGTTGGACAGCGAATAAACCACCTTTACTGCCAGAAGCTACACTTGTTCAGCGAAGGCGAGCTCGTCCTACTGAGTCTGGTACCTCTGGAACCTTTGGGGCGTTATCTTCATCTAATTTACCAGATTCATCTTATCCTTTGAGTACTGAGTCTCGAGTCATTTATACCGATCCCGATTTACCTGCTACTGTCAAGACGAAACCCTGACATTTACCTGAGGACACTGAATTTGAATTCAGTGAAATGGTAAATCCAAAACCCGATTTGTTTCAACCGGAAGTTGATCCGGAAACTGTTGTTATTTTACCATAACATCTTGATCCCAAAGTTGAACAAAAACAAGTTTTTCCCATGCCAGAAGACGATCAATCAGCTCATCCTCAGTCATCTGTAACTATTGAGTCTTCCTCTTTACCGCAGAGTCAACCGCCTGAAATTTATTTCGGGCGTGACGGTGAAGTAATTCCAACTTGTTTGATTTCAATTGAGGAATAACCTCAGGAAGAGACACCCCCTAAAACTCCAACTCATTTTGATATCGGGCTTCATCTCTACCTGTCTTTTCCTCATTTAACCTACACTGCTCCTATTGATCTTGCTCAATTTCAAGTTCCGGTAGATTATTTAGTGTATTTCATATTTCATTTAACCATGTTTGAGACAACATCCCAGACTGTACCATCCGTTACAGCTGCGACAACATCTACTATTGCTACCTCTTCAATTTTTACTACGACACATGAGTCTCATCTTTACGGTGGTCTGTCCGTCCCATCGGGTTACCACTCTTTATCTGGAACCTACTCTGGTGCCTCCTCTAGTCCATGGAATTCTTCCATGTAGTCATCTGGAATTTTATCTGGTTCTTATCTTACAGATATTGAACAACCCGATTCTTTATTTACATCTTTAGCTCAATATCAGGTTGTTCCATCTCACTACCGTCCATCTTATCTAGTTTCTACTGGACTCCCACCATATGAAGGTCAATATGATCAAGCTTCTTATAATCCATGTGTTGGGGGGCAACCCGTGGTTACCCAATATGGAAATACTTTGTCGTATTTAGGTCAATATTATGTTGGAATTCTTTTTTGTCAGTGGTAACCGACCTTGCATGTTCAACCGCAAATGGTTGTGTACTCATATCAACCATTTCAACCTATTCCATCTGTACCTACTACACTATTATTACTTCCTTACCCTATTTACAAGATCATTTGGTCATAGCTCAGCCCTCTCAAGCAGGTCCTTCAACCCTTTACCCTCAAGTTTCAGGTCTATAGGCTCCCCCTCCCCAAGATGCTTTACAACGACCGTCTATATCAGGAATTCCTCTACCACATGCTAGTTTACCCTTGTATGGGATTTCATAGGCTTCTACTAGTCCCGTCTATTCACAACCTAGTCCAACCTATTCTGGTTTGGGTTATAATCCTATCGGGCAACAACCGTATTATCAAATCCCATGGCAGCCACAACCCCCTCCTCTTTCACATCCACAACAACAAACAGTACCAAACCTATCCTGGACTTTGTCAACAATAAAATGCTGGGATTGGTCAACAACAAGCTTATCCAGCTTTTGGTAAATGGGCCTATCAAGTCTTTGGTTAACAAAATTACCCCTATCAGGGTCACCAGCAGAAAATTCCTTATGCCGATGCACAATGACCTATTTCCCAGGCAGTTTCATCTTACCCTATTTACACTCAACCTGATCTAAACTGAAAGTTTTCATTTGTTGCAACACTAGAGTTACCCGATTTAAACTAGCTCACTAATGATCCCATTCATTATTCACCTTGGTGGCCAGTGATTCCTCATAAATTACCCTCTGATATTCCGAAATTCAATGGAAATCCTAGAGAAGACCCATCTGTTGGGTGTTGATTTTGCATATTTTTTCCTACACTTATCTCCCTTATCTTGCTTCGTAACCTTAGCTTAGGGGATTATCTTTACCCTTTTTCCCACCTTTTTACCCTGACTTGTGTTGTTTCACCTTGCTTTTGTTATTTTTCCAATTCACCAATTATTATGAAGTATTATACCTTTTTATGACTAACTGATGGTGAATGTTTTGGAGAAAGATCGATGGTCTTTTGTTGTCCTTTCATATGTCAAAGATCTCGAACATGAAGTTCATAGAAGCAGTTTGGATGGTGTTGTTACACCGTGTTGTTATATACTCGCCAGCAATTTGTTGTTACACCCTGCTGTTATAGAATCGTTGGCGAATCACTAATACAGTTGTACCATTGGCCGCTCTTGTCTATATTTTTGCTGATCTGTTCCTTGGCGGTTGCACTACAATTTTGTTTTTTTATGATAGCTATAGGAGTTATCAACATTATATTTTTGGGATAAACACCCTAAGGGTAGTTCCAATTGTAATCATTTAATTCCTAATCAGAACTTTATTAAGAAATGGTTATAACTGCATGAGTTCTATTTCGATTAGCATGAGAATCGTAAGATTCTCATGACTGATCTAATCCTAAATTTTATGATGTAACAACTATATATCTCTCGACCCTATAGGTCAAAAGGTTAGCGCAGAACAATGTTGTTTTTCCTCTATAATTGCGTTCAGATTAATACAGATCATATTGTCACTGCTGTTACATGTGTGATTCCATTTAAGTTCGATTAAAGTTTATTTTCTACCTACACCTTGCTAGGGAGGAAGGGCCCTCCTTCTTAGCATGGATTGCAGCGGTTTCAATAGTTGTGCATTTATGTAATTGGATTTCAATTTATGTATCGTTAGAGTGTTGTTGCTAATGGTTCAGCTGAGAATATATCTGCTTCGATTTCTATACTTTATATGTTGTTACACATTTGATTAATAAAAACACCAGTTGGGTAGTTACTATGTGGCAAGTTAACAAATCAATTGAAGTGTGATTTCAATCTTGTGGATTCTTTTATTTCTGCATGAGTGATTTATTTCCAGCATTTTACTTCAGCAACGATTTATTTTCTTTGAGACTGCTTATGGTTGATGTATCAGCACAAACAGTGCTACTGTCATTGGAATAACAGACGTCCCTAGATTGAAAACTAAATGTGTGTTGTTCAGTCATTAATAAGTGATTTATATACTCCAACATTTTGGCAACGTTGTCGGGGATGGCAGTGACGATCCAATCAATCAGAGTTGTTTCTTAGAAGTGCAATTTCCGTGTGTTTTTTATATAGAGTATCTCCAGCGATACAATTTTCATGCAGTAAGACAAGAGGTAAGAACCTGCGTAGTTCTCTAACAGGCTTGAGCGGGCTCACCAATGTCTTGCTGGGATACTTAAGAAGTTGAATTTCTGAGAATTTTGTCTTTTTTTTAGAGTGTTTCCAGTGCTGCAATTGTTGGGCGGTAAGACGAGAGGTAAGAACCTATGCATCGCTCTAACAAGCCTGAGCGGGCTCACCAATGCCTTGCTGGAACACTTAGGAATTGAATTTTGGGTTTTTGTTTAGGGTGTCTTCAGCTATATAGTCGTTGGGTGGTAAGACGAGAGGTAAGAACCTGCGCATCACTCTACCAAGCTTGAGCGGGCTCACTGCTGTAGAAACTGAAGCACTTATAGGATGAATTGATACGCATAGGGCCCATGTGTACCAGTATGACAACATCAACATCTACAAACACCCCCCCACTCTACTAAATATAGGAAAGACTAGTCGTAAGAAGGAAAATAAGAGCACAGATTTGGGAAGGAAAACATTCTTTGGAGACCTGATTACAAGAGTACAAAAGGAACAGTCCACTTCATACAGATATAATCAGAAGAAAGGACCATAGAAAGTGGCTACCACATCAAGGCCTTGACCATCGGTGTCTTCTATGTATGGACCTCACTATCCTTCAAACACCATATCCACTCCTGATATAAAAACTCCGGATTCAAAACAGCAGTGGAGAATCATTGACCGAGATTTGAGAATTGAAGGACATAGAGAGACCACTGGGGACTATCAGGAACCTGAGAAACAAAAACTAGTTGATCATCAATTGGACACTGGTAGTGCTGCCAAAAATTTGGTCCTGGAACAGCAGGATCCTTTTATTTTCTAATCTCCCGTGCATTCTGAGGGCAGCTCATCTCATCAGGAAGAATCATTCATGGGGGACGAGAATGTCAAGATCGATAGCTCTGTCACCTTTGAATTCCCAATAGTAGAAACACGGGATGAAGCTCCTATGAAGAACATCCCTTTATCATCCCTACCATCCTTTCAGGGGATGGCTATTGAAGATCCTGATACCTCCTTGTTTGAATTCAATGTGATGTGTAGAGGTTATGACTACATTTCAGACGCCCAAAAGCTGAAATTATTCCCTGCTACTTTGAAAGGAGTAGCATTAATATGGTTTATGAGATTGGGTGCTGGCACGATTCGAACATGGAACGACATGATAGAAGCCTTTCTCTTTAAGTATCAGGACTACTGCCAAACTAGGGATTTGAAGGACATAATTTTAGAATTGCACAGAAGGAAGAGAAAATCCTGGAGGACTATCTGGAGCGATTCCACTATAACTTACAGACGTCTAATTTCAGTAACTTAGATCTAGAGATCCTAAAGCCGATATTCTTAAGAGGATTAAGAGATGATTGTCTGGAACATCTGAATATAATATGAAAAGGATATATATCGCAAGAAACATTTGAGGAGATAATGAAACTCTACCTGCGTAGCTCAAGAGGATTTGTCAAGGGAAGGGTTTTAGTTCAGAACCCTTCACTTTGGATACAGAATTCCACAAATGGAGGGGTAACCAGAGCAGAAATCAGGAATTTATTCGAATATTTTAAAATCGATCTCCTTAGCACTCTCTCTACCCAGATCACTACAGTACAAGTCAAGAAGGCACAAGCGGAAGCTGAAGCATCCTTAGCAATATTCTGTCCCCGATGCAAAAAGAAACATTTGGAAAGAGAATGTGGACTGAATAGTGTCAACTTGTGCAACATTTGTGAGTTGGCGCATTCTACAAATCAGTGTCCTGAGTTTCACAGACTAACGGCTGATCTAGCACCCGTTGTTACACCTGTAACAGTCAGCTCGGGAAAGTCTGTTGTTACACCTATGGTTCTTGAACTAGCAGATAGGTCCTGTGTTAAGTCCGAATGGATGATTGAAGATGTGGTTATCACTGTGGCCTCCTGGAATTATTCAGTTGATTTTCTTATTTTACAAACCAAATCCAATCTTGGGGGGGCATCCTTTAATTTTTGGGAGACCATGGCTATCCACTACAGATGCATATATCGGATGTAGGTCCAGATCTATGGTGATCTCATATGGGCAGGCCACTCAGAACCTAAATCTTTATACCCCAGCAAAACCTTACATGGATTTGAATAGTCCTTGGTGGGACGAATTTGTACCTGAATCTGATCTTTCCCTACCCCTTCTCACGCTTGGAAAAGCAAAATACTTTAAGGATGAAACAGAGGACGATATTATCAATGGTTTTATTAGTAATTCACTCCCTATTGCCTCCATTATAGATTTGCGAGAAGAAAGTGAGGAATATGATGTAATTATTGAACATTTGAAAATAACTCTGCTTACTACCAGCAGTCCCGTTGAAATCGAACCTGGAAAATGTTTAAATATCAATCCTAACCTGACTGTTGAACAAAACAGACTGCTGATACAGTTGTTACAGAAATACAAAAAGGAATTTGCATGGGACTATACCGATATGAAAGGAATCCATCCTACCCTATGCACTCACCGCATTTACCTTAAGGAAGATTGCAAACTTGTTAAACAACCTCAGCACCGAATGAACCCCGCACTTAAGGAGATAGTAAAAGAAGAATTGCAAGAACTCCTTAATTCTAATTTCATCTACCTAATTTCTGACAGTCAATGGGTGTCTCCACTTGTCATAGTTCCGAAAAAGAATGGCAAGTGGAGGGTCTGTGTTGACTATAGAGAACTTAACAAGGCCACTCAGAAGGATCATTTTCCCTTACCATTTATTGATCAACTTTTGGACACTCTTTCTCAAAAAAGATTCTTTTCATTTATAGATGGGTTTAGTGGCTATAATCAAATACAGATTGCTCTAGAAGACCAAGACAAGACAACCTTTACTTGCCCATGGGGTACTTTTTCATACAGAGTCGTTCCTTTTGGTCTCTGCAATGCACCAGCAACCTTTCAAAGGGAAATACTAGGTATTTTTTCTAATATTTTGAATGATTGTCTTGAAATTTTAATGGATGACTTTACACCCTACGGGGATGCCTTTGAGACAGCATTAACTAATTTTGAAAAAGTGTTGGAATGTTGTGAGCAAACTAATGTTTCTCTAAGCACATAAAAATGCCACATGATGATGACCGAGGGAATTGTGTTGGGACATTTCATTTTAGAATAAGGAATCAAGGTAGATCCTACAAAAATTAAGGTAATCTCGAGAATCCCGACCCCTAAGACTCTAAAAGAGGTACATATTTTTTTGGGGCATGCAGGATACTATAGGAGGTTTATAGAAAATTTCTCAAAGAATGCATCTCCTTTATTTTCATTACTAATGAAAGATGTGGAATTTGTGTGGACAGAAAAGTGTGAGCAGGCCTTTCTAAAGTTGAAAAATTGTGTAACATCAGCACCTGTTTTACGAGAACCAAACTGGAAATTATAGTTTCATATTGCTATAGACGCATCTGACATGGCTATGGGTGTTGTTTTGGGGCAGCTGGAGGATAAGAAACCTTACGCTATATATTACATCAGTAAGAATTTGACTTCAGCAGAACTTAACTACACTGTAACTGAGAAAGAATTCCTAGCAATAGTGCACGCTATCAACAAATTCTGGCACTACATCATCGGGTATCAAGTATTCATACACACTGACCATGCCACCATTCGATTTTTTATGAAAAAACCTATTACTAATGGTAGAGTTACATGATGGTTATTGTTGTTACAAATATTTTATATTACTATTTTAGATAAACCTGGAAAAGATAATGTTTGATTTCCTTTCTAGATTAACTATAATTGATGATTGCACTGCCACTTATTATTCTTTTCCAGATGAGCATCTTTTTTCCATTTCTACTCACTCACCATGGTATGCAAATATAGCCAATTATCTTGTTGCAGGGAAATTCCCACACCAATTGTCTTCCAAAGAAATAAGGAGTATTATACAACAGAGTGCTACCTACTCCTAGATAGAAGGCAATCTCTATCACACCGGGCCAGATTTCCAGATTAGGCAATGTGTTAGAGAATATGAGGTATTTGAGATCCTAAAGGCTTGTCATGAAAAACCTTGTGGAGGGCACTTCGCTGACAAGAGGACAGGACATAAGTACTCTCAACAGGGTACTATTGGCTAACCATATTCCAGGATGCCAATAAGTTTGTGAAAGGATGTGATAGTTGCCAAAGGATGGGCCAGCCTCTGAAATTAGATGAGATGTCGTTACAACCTCAGATATTAATAGAACCATTTGAGAAATGGACCCTGGAATTTGTGGGGCCAATCAATCCTTCATCATAGCAAAAATCATACATATCAGTCTACACCAATTATGTCACAAAATGGGTCGAAGCAAGGGCATTAACTAGAGAAACAGAGCAAGTTGTTTCATACTTCTTGTTTCAAGATATTTTTGTTCGCTTCGGAATGCCCAGAGAGATAGTGATAGATGGGGGTCCTCAGTTCACATCTCATTTGATCAAGAAGTTGGTTGAAAAGTATGGAATCCATCATAGAATCACTACACCCTATCATTCACAAGCAAATGGGCAAGTAGAAAGCACCAATAAATTCATTGAGAGAATTTTGACAAAGATAGTAACCAGCCACTGAAAAAATTGGGTCGATAAACTTCCAGAGGTACTCTGGGCTTATAGGACAACATGGAGGAATACTATAGGCTTCTCACCATATGAACTGGTGTATGGTAAGAATCCCTTATTCCCCATAGAGTTTAAAATAAAGACATTGAGAATAGTATTGCAGGTTGATCTGGATTTGAGTACAGCACAAACTCAAATATTGAACCAGCATAATGAGCTGGAAGAAAAACGGTTGGCTGCCATCCAACAAACAGAAATCATTCAGCAACAGAGAGCCAAATGGCTTGATAGGTTTATTAATAAGAAAAGTTTCCAGAAATGAGATTGGGCTCTTCTGTACGATTCAAGATTCAAAAATTTTAAAGGCAAGCTCTGCACCAGATGGCTAGGTCCTTACGATGTGGATACATTCTTTGACAATGGGACTATACAATTGGTCACCATTGATAGTGTTAAGACGTTGTTACTAGTTAATGGGCACTGTCTAAGGCTATATCATCAACCCGCTTCGAAGGAATCATTTGTCAACATTGTCATGGACTTTTATCTTCATGTTACAACAGTAGGGGGACATTCTCCTCTACAGCCTTAAAATTTGAAATTCCAATAAGTGAAGCAGCTAAAAACCACCTGTGTGGCAGCTGTTACACCTGTTTTTGTTAAAATAAAAATAAAAATAAAAACAAAATAATAATAATAATAATAATAATAAAATCTAATTGTGAAAACTCCCTTTTAGGGGTGCAGTTAGACATCCAGTAACAGTCAAAAACCACTCTTGTGGCGGCTCTTACACCAATGTTTTTCTCCCTGTAATATCATCTTCCCTTTTTTATCTATGTCATAGGACGATGGTATTCATGTAATTTGTTTTTTTTGTACCAATTTATGTTGTTCATTATTTGTCTAAGAATAATCCAAAAGTTGTCTTGGTTGTTACATATGTAACAGCTAACAACCACGATTATTTTTCTTTGTAATTCATTCCATAAAAAGAAATAACAATGCCAGCTGGACACAAAAATATGAACGTTGCATGTAGGATGTCGTCAATGCAATTCTTCTCCCAACGCCACCTCAGTTACATCATCAAAAAGGTAAATGATTGTCATTATAATTCGGTGATTAATTGGCAAAGTACTGACACTCCTGTGACGGTCGTGGGCAGCTGTCACAATTAAAGCGGGGGAGGGGATATGACTTGAAATTATTTGAAATTATTGCAAAGAGGATGTAACCATAAACAATATATTAAATTCTCATGCACCTAATTGATAACAGAATTACCAATAATGACTGAATCTTATGGAAAAAGCACGTGTGTACGAAATCCCATCACTTTCCATAACAAGCTATTTATGAGTATTTGTGTAGGGTACTGTTGATGGGTAAAATTGTATTGTTGAAAACAAGGGGGGTCTCCCCGGTGAAAGGTCCCAACTAGACCTCACACCGTTTGGGATAGGAACCCCATCCAGTATGTGGGCCTGGCTGCCGCCATAAGTGTTTCCACTCTTGGTTGTCAGACGAGGAGATGATGGAGCAAAGGCGAAGATGAAATGACCAATCAGTGAAGCAAAATCAGCCCAAGATTAACGAACCATAAACAAAGATACAAGCAAGTCTAAGTAGCAAAAATAAAAGGGGGGTATGCCGTGACTAGGATCAGTGAGCCGAGAACCAGTCAAACATACATGAAAGAAAACACGCTGAAAGTTAACTGCAAATTAGTTCACAACAGATCACCGCCGTGGCAAGGACAAATAAACACTAATCCAAAAGCAAACATACATGTAACCACTGAGAAATAGTTCATAACTAATGGCATGCATGAAAGCAGACGTACAACATATTGAAGTATTAGACAACTAGTACTATCACCACAAACAATCACATGAATCAGTGCCGGAAAGGAGAATATATTATTAATTCTACTGCAACATCAAATACATGTTTAAAACTTGTCAAAACCCAATAGTGGAACATGGGATATTCATCTCAATGCATGATACAAGACCCTAGCCTCGCTACTTCTCTCCCTACTTGATATCAAGAGCTGAGTGCCTTTAGCTCTCAAGTCACAATTCCTCTATCATACTGCTTTCCTTCTTGATCTAAAACTCCCTGAGTCTCTTTCCTGAAGTTGTACATATAGGCTGAGATGACTCTTGAGTTGCCCTTGACTCTTGGTCTTCCCGACTATTGGGCTGGCTTGCGACCTGGTCCATCCGCGACCTGTGACCCGAGGTTATATGCGACCTACGACTTGAGGTTGCTTGCGACCTGAGACCTTGAGCAATTTGCAACCTGTGACTCGAACCCATCTGCGACTTGTGACATTGACTGATCTGTGACCTGCGACTTCAACCAATCTGCGACCTGCGACTTGAACCCATCTGCGACTTACGACCTGAAGTTTTGTCCCTTCTGCATTCTTCTTTTGGTGATCTCTAGATTTCATAGCAAGATGCCTTTTCCTACATATCAGTCAAGTGCACGTGACTGGGTTCCTTTGAGCTTAAATTGAGGTTTTTGGGAATCTTCTAAGGATCCACCTTCCTTGCTGGAGAAAACCCCAAATATTTCCATGCAAGTCATCGGCTTCTACCTGTAAACAATTTAGCACGGGTCACATTTGCTTAAAATAAAATTGATGTTCGAAACACATGTAATTAGCCAAAGGTGGTTTTAACAAATAGTAAATTTAGACCCCTGTGTGGTCTTTTTTTTCACGCTGAAATGTTGTGTGTGCAGCTTGTAAATGGTATCATTAGTCCAAATCCTTCTATGAAGATCTTCGAAGATAAACATTGATGCTCTTTATTTAGGTGCTTCCTTCAGTTTATGATAGCCTCCCGCATTACATGATTAACCTTTGGTGGTTCTCGATGCGTGCCTAAATCTGCCTGTACCTTCGAAAAAACGCAATTCCTTTATCTACCATCATATGTTTGATTGCTTTTCGTAGAGACTCCTTCTGGGTATTTATGAAAAATCATGGCCTGTGTCAAGTTTAACCCAACACGGGAACCCCTTCTCTTACCAAGGAATAACCATTCCTTTACACGGTTCTCCCCACCGTAATGCCTCCTTCCACTTTCATTCGACTAAAGAGTAGCGATGAAAACAACATATCCAACACCTTCAAGGGGCTTGCCTCTTTACCCATAAATGAATAAAGCATGCGCTGGGGGTCATGCTACGTAGTTTGCAATGTATTTGATGTACCGTAGCCACACTCTTCCAAAATAATTTATTACACACTAGAGGTAATCATCTGATGGTGTCCAACCACAAAGATAAGTCCTCAAAGCGAGGCTCCATGCTCTTGAAATGATCCATATTTTAGGGATACATACAATATCATACCCAATCTCTGACGGGCACTAATTTGGCATGAGGTCGCAACCGTAGTGTGGAGGTTGTGTAGTTAGAGAGTCGCGCCGGGTGTGGATTCTCTTGGGTGCGACCCTGCGACTTGGCGACTCGGGAGAGGTCGTAGAGTTGCAGTGATGGTTAAGTCACATTCCCATGAGTCCCAAGAAGAGTTGCGACTACGCGACCAATGAGAGGTTGTGACTTGAGTGGGTCGCAAGGTCGCATTCTCATGTTTCTGGCCCCTTTTGAAGCGTACAACTTGGCTATATGAGGCCAAAACACCCACGACTGCGCAACTGTGGAGGGGAAATGTGACTGTCCAAAACACATTGGGACCACTGATTTTAAATCCATGAGCTAGGTACCTTTGTGAATATATTTTGATTTCACCGGCCCAAAACAAACCAAAAAACAATGCATATTGTGCTTGAAGAAGTTCAGAACACGAGCTAATATTGAAAATATACTCGACGCTTCTTTTTAACACTGCGTTTGGAGGGATGCCTAATGTGAGTTTGTGGCTGTAACTAACATGTCGTGTCCTCTCAGATCTCTCTGAACACATGAGCTTCTATCGTTGACTCATTTCGGGGTTAAAACTGATGTTATTTCTGTGCAACGTCGATGGCCTGCGGCTGAATGTATTTTTTATTCTGGTCTCATTCCCTAGATGGGGTCGCATGGACGTAGCCTCGGCATTGTGACTCGACGAGGTCGCTGAGTGGTAGCCTTCGCAAGATACGTTCCAGGTCACTCTATTAGCAGATGAGACTTTACGAATGGTCATATTCTTCCTTTCAGGCTAGCCGCAAATGGTCTTCGTCAGGCTACGCTCTCTCTTCCTTGCATGGCCTCGAGTAACGCTACATTCAAATTTTGTGGATGTGTTTTGTATTATCCCTTTACAGTCTTCCCTAGGTTTACATCCACCATATAAAACTTTCAATCCAAGCTTGACACGTCCACGCCCATGCTGTGAAGCAGATTCTTAGATCTCCACGAGAGATGGCCTTTTGAGTAGTCAAATAAAAGTGCACATTTTATGGAGCTTGGCTTTAGGCCCATGCTGGCCCATGACTCGATTTCATAATTCCCAAGCATTTGAATCATTCTTCATCTCTTACATCTTTACATACCTCTTTGAAATGTGTGGTCTCTTTGCAATGGTCACCGTGCGAATGCTAAGGCTTTTGAATGTGATGGACTATTGTAATTTCATCTTTGCAGAGTATTTTAATGAGGTTGTCGATGGACTCTTTAATGAAATAGATGAGTTGTTCAATGTATACCGATGGCATCTTTAAACAATTTCCTGAAAGGAATAATATGAGCATGGGTCATCTCTCGGTAATAATGAGAAAGAGAACAAATGATTATAGAAATAGCTAGTTTGAGGGGCAGCCACATTGAAATATCCAAACTAATATAGTGTAACTTCAAGTCAATTATTTGAGCATTCCTAAGTCTGGGGACCGACTTAAACTTATATTTCCATACAACCATCAACCGTAGTAGAACTTGACACTTCATGATTCCAGAAGGGAACGATTCATTCACATAGGAGGCCTTCTTTAAATAACTGGTACCATGCTCCAAGAGGGTGTGGTGACAGGTTTGGGCCAAAAAGGTCAAAGGGATATTACCGTTTCAAAGCCACATTGAAAACTTAAAGGGCTGTGCGAGCGGAGGGGGACCCACAATTTTGAATACACCCAAAGTTTTGGGTGGTGTTGTAGCGGCTACAACAGGTATGATTTGGTAAATCCTTGAAAGTCGTCACCTTTCATCAACCTTCTTCCGAAACCTTGCATCCTCATTTGTAGACTCATAGATTGGGCTAATCAAAGGTGTTGAGTAGCAGCTAGAGATACAGCAATGTTACAACAGGATTGAGCAGCAAAGAAGAGAACTCAGAAACTCAGTAATATTGCAGTATTGCCAGATCAAGAAGCAAGGTTAGTAACAAACAACAGAAATGGGTGGAGCAGTGGTCAGGCATGAGCCAAATTATATGGATGCTATGCAGAATTTCCCTGAAGCTTACCACATATTTAGAGAGGTTGGATGGGTTGAGTTTTTCCAAAAGCTTGAAGGTTCAGACGAGGCCATAGCAATTGAATTTTCTCATAACTTGAATGATAATCAAACCCGAGTAAGAGGTATGAAAATGGAGGTGATTGAGGAAGTGATTTCTAGGGTAGCCTCATTACCAGTTGAAGGGTGGAGGTGGTTTAGTAGGAAAAATAATGACCCCTCCTTGAAATATGATTTCCTAGTAGGGGAAGAGAAACTGGAGAAGAAAGGAAGAGAAATTGGTAGAATTTCACTTCCCCACTCTTGGGAAGATGTTTCCCTAGGTTTGATAAAATATATTACCTACGAAGGGAGGTCTACGATAGTATTCAGCGATCACTTTCCTCTGCTCAACCACCTTCGGCATCAGCAAAGAACCAATCTCCCATTATATTTACTTGGAAACATCAAGCACATGGAAGTGGCAATAAAAATAGCAACACACCCGGAGGCATGCGTGACTAATCATGGACTTATTAAGCTCATTGTGCTGGATGCCCTGGGTCAGTAGGGAAAGACTTGGGAGGAATTCTAAAGGAAAATACTAAGGACAAGCCGAAGCAAACAAACCACAACCCCAGGAGAAAGTTAGTCAGAGGAGGAGACCTAGACTCGGCCTCCCAAAGTCAGAGTTGGGAAAAATCCTATTGATAAACCAATTGGGGACAAAAGACCGAAGAAGAGAGTGAAGATCAGCATAGCTGCAGGATCCTTGCCTATGGCTGAGAAGCAGACACAAGCAGAAGTTCCAGAAGAAGAAGGGCAGCCTTCCTCATCATGTAAGGACGAAACCAATGCCTTATGTTTAGAAATTGAGAAATTAAGAAAAGAAAAGGAGGAATTGAAGCATAATTTATCTGAGGGAAGAGAAATTCCAATGTCAGTATGCATAACCTGTTTTCAAAACTTAACAGAAGCAGGGTATAATGCCCGTAGAGAAAATATTAGCCCTATGGAAGTAGAAACAGAACCGCAGAATGTTGCTACACAAGAACCTGTTGATGATATTGCTGTTACACAAGAACCAACAGTTAAAGCAAAGCCTCCTGTAATAATTGACCTAGATGCCAACCCACAAGAACTTGCGGAAGCCACTCCTATTATAGAAGAAAAAACAGTGGACACAGAGGCAACTCTAGGTAAAAAAAAGGGGGCTGACACACAAGAACCCACCGAAGAGGCTGCTGTTACACAAGAACCAGCAGCAGAGGTGGAACAACCCCATGAAGCAGAGGTTGGCAAACCTATTTTCGATGAAGATATTGAATCCAGGAGAACACCAAGTCCCACCACAGGAGGGAACTCTGAGAAACTCATGCTAATCTCTGAGTTGCAAAAATGGAAGCAAGAAGCGATATCTCTTCAGGATGGGATGATTTCGCTAAAGGAACATCAAAGGGAAATAAACACTTTACATAAAAAATGGATGGAAGCAAAATTGAAGAAAAAGTGGGAGGATTACAAGAATAAAGAGGCTTTGAAGAAACATGAAGAATAGGTGTTGCTATTACAGGATCAAATTCGAGAACTCACCATTGATAAATAGAAAATTCATGATATTTCCCTCAACTTGTTGGATTGTAGGCGACCTTCTCCATCATATCCTATTTTTTTGTGGAAACATTATTTCTTGTTTTAATTGAAAGCCATTTTGGAGTACAGACCTTATGTATGTTCCTCCACTCGTACATTTCTGGTTGTTTTTCGTGCCTCACAATTTGATGAGAAAAGTTTGTTGTATGAATTATTTTTACACAACATTATTTGTGAACATGTGAGTATGCAGATGATTTTGACAGTGTTCTCTTATATGGGAGATCTTAAATTAAGAGATTTTGTATCCTTCATGAGGAATCAGATTGAATGGCATCTGGCCATTAAATCTATGGATACTAATGGGGAGAAAACAACATTATGGGTTTGGGTGGAACCAGGATGAGTTGCTGAGCTGAGAAGAGAATTCAGGAGAATACTGAGTACCCTTGGGATTAGAGGACCAGCGGCCTCTTATAAAAGAAGAATTGTGGACTTCTATCTCAATCAATTTGCAATGATGAAAAGTGGAGCTTTAACAGGATGCTTAAAATGCACGGAAGCCAGCAGTGCTGAGTTATTAAAGGGAGATCCATTCTCATTCTAAAATTTTGTGGTGGTTGTTACACATGTACCATCCTACGCACAGATTGTACAATATATTGGAGCTCTATGGTTGGGATTAAAGTTTAGTTTTCCTTTGATCTGGTTTCCCATTGAGGATTACCAGATCAATTATGAATTAAGCAAGTATGATTCGGAATCTTGGGTACATCAGTTGATGGCCAATCAGGGATACAGGTCTGTAGACTAAGACACAACTGTTGCTTATGATCTCATAGATCTGCACCGAAGTTATTCCCATGAAAGATGAGTTTGCATGAGGAAATGCAAGTATTTCAATTGGGGGGAGATGTTGGGTGTTGGTTTTGCACATTTTTTCCTACACTTATCTCCCTTATCTTGCTTCGTAACCTTAACTTAGGGGATTATCTTTACCCTTTTTCCCACCTTTTTACCCTGACTTGTGTTGTTTCACCTTACTTTTGTTATTTTTCCAATTCACCAATTATTATGATCTATTATACCTTTTTATTACTAACCGATGGTGAATGTTTTGGAGAAAGATCAATGGTCTTTTGTTGTCCTTTTAGATGTCAAAGATCCCGAACATGAAATTCATAGAAGAAGTTCATATGGTGTTGTTATAGCAAAGCGATGCTATTACATCGTGTTGTTGTAGACCCGCCAGCAATTTGTTGTTACACCCTGTTGTTATAGAATCGTTGGCGAAACACTGATACAGTTGTACCATTGACCGCTTTTGTCTATATTGTTGTTGATCTGTTCCTTGGCGGTTGCACTACAGCTGTGTTTTTTTATGATAGTTGTAGGAGTTATCAACATTATATTTTTGGGATAAACAGCCTAAGGGTAGTTCCGATTGTAATATTTTAATTCCTAATCAGAACTTTATTAGGGAGTGGTTATAATCGCATGAGTTCTATTTCGATCAGCATGAGAATCGTAAGATTCTCATGACTGATATAATCCTAAATTTTCTGATGTAACAACTATATATCTCTTGACCCTAGAGGTCAAAAGGTTAGCGAAGAACAACGTTGTTTTGCCTCTGTAATTTCATTCAGATTAATATAGATCATATTGTCACTGTTGTTACATGTGTGATTCAATTTAAGTTCGGTTAAAGTTTCTTTTCTACCTGCGCACTGCTAGGGAGGAAGGGCCCTCCTTCTTAGCAAGGATTGCAACGGTTACAATAGTTGTGTGTTTATGTAATTGGATTTCAGTTTATGTCTCATTAGAGTGTTGTTGCTGACGGTTCAGCTAAGAATATATCTGCTCCGATTTCTATACTTTATATTATGTTACACATCTGATTAATAAAGACACCATCTGGGTACTTACTATGTGGCAAGTTAACAAATTAATTGAAGTGTGATTTCAATCTTGTGGATTATTTTATTTCTACATGAGTGATTTGTTTCCAACATTTTACTTCAACAATGATTTATTTTCTTTGAGACTGCTTCTGGTTGATGTATCAGCACAGACGATGCTACTGTCATTGGAATAACAGACGTCCCTGGATTGAAAATTAAATGTGTGTTGTTCAGTCATTAATAAGTGATTTATATACTCCAACACCATCTACGCACGTTATGACTTATCATTTATGGTGTTCCTCAAACTCCTTGAATGATTATTTTGTTAGACTATGTCTTTTCCATAGAACGCTCACTATTCCAACGGCAAAGTGGTATATTGAATTACCATGAGCTTCTTTTGATAACTTCACTTATTTGGCCACTAATTTTATAACCCACTTGCAGTTACCCATCAGATATGAAACTAGAACATAAATTTTGACCAAATTTAAACAAGCGACTACTACTCACATATCAGATCACATACATGAGTGGCGTCATCATCATTGAATGGTTAAAACCTTTGTTCTGGATCAGCTTTTAGCTGAATGGTTTATAAAGTACTTATTTCCATCTATCACCGAGGACATGGCCAAAGGCATTGTTGTCACCGAAGAGCAAGTAATTTCTCGTGCCCAGTATCTGGATTTGATTTATACTTAGTCTGGCATGCTCTATGAAAATATTTTGAATGCACCACGACCGAGTTTTATTGTTCCTCCTCCATCTAGTAAGGACTCGCATGTCGGCGACGATGTGATTAGTTCTTCCAACACTTATCTAGCAAATCGACCATATGTTTCCACACTTGCTACGGATCCCGCTTCTAGTTCCCAAGTGCTTATGTTATCCGCCACTAAGCCCAAAATTGATGTTTTGGTGTCCACTCGAAGTAAATATTATGGTAATCCTCTTCCGTCATAAAATAGTCAAGCTACAACTCAACCTACTACTTCAACTTCTACTTTGTCTGATTCAATTTTGTCGCCTATTATTCCTGATTTAACAATCAAGCAGCCAAAGGGAGTCGTTCATAAATCGAATTTCAACCCTCGAGCTCATGCAGCTCAAAATTATAACGTAGTCGAAGGTCTAGCTCGGTCACCTTCCACTATGTCGACACTTGAGGTTCTTCTAAATTGTCCCTCCCAAAAGCACGCTTTGTTTTCGGCAATTGGTGGAATCGATCCGACGAACTCTAATCTTGTAGTCTATAACCATGCGGGCTATGTGCCAAAATTGCCAACACAATTAGCATTTTCATCCTAGAAAATTTCCTGAATCACCTCATTCATTGGACTATTATTGATGAAGGTGCATCTACTTGTATCATGTCTATGAATTGATGGAATTCACTTGGCTCGCCACGTTTATCACAATCACCTACGACGTTGAAATCTTTTGACGATCATACATATAAGCCTTGTGGAATTCTCAGTAACCTGCAAGTCAAACTAGGGGGAAAATAATTTACTATTTAAGTTGAGGTCATTGACAAACCCTTGACTACAATATCTTACTAGGAAGACCATGGGTTTATGCTATGGCTACGGTTGTCTCTACTTACTTTCGCATGATCGCCTTCCCCCATAAGGGCGGCATCATAGTCATTGATCAACTCACCTACTTCACCTCTAGTTCCCAGGCATCTGGAATAATTTCATTCATTTCGGGACCCCCGCCATCTCTTCAAAACATTGGTGTAGGACTCTTTAAGGATTCTTCCCTAATGGGAACCTTTTTGTTACTGTCGCTTGCGACATTGGCAGAACTTGCAAAAATAGAAACTTGCAATATAATATCTTCGACTTCATCTGATTTATCGAAGATTCCCAATGATTCTAAAATAGATAGTTTGGGTGAAAATATGCCGCTAAGTCCAATCGATCTCACATAGCAATCAATATTTTTGGATTGTGCGGGAAATCCTGATCCTTTGTCGCTGATTTTTTGGGTTGATCGTTCTTTGGATTATGGTACTTATTCTGACTCTTTTTTACGTATATTCTCAAATGATGAGAGCATTATGGAATCCATGATGCCGGAAGAAGAACCATGGGCAAATTCTCATCACTGATCCCATCTTCCAGATTACATTAAAGATAGTTTAACTAAACTATATCGCTCTATAGTCGTTGATTTCTTTACAAATTACATTTCTATCCACATCTCTTATTCTGATTGAAACCTATAAAATATCGAAGAAACGATTTGTATCAATATTTCAACCAAACCTAGTGTAGTAGAAAACATTCATGTTAGCACGTCTAGTTCTGCATCTGAACTTGACACTTACTTCTCTCTTTTCTATGAATTTCGTGATGTATTCGCTTGATCGTATGAGTAAATGCCAGGAATCTATTCCAGTATCGTTGAACACGAGATTAAAATGTACCCTAATGTCAAATCGCTACAACAGCGCCTCTGTCATGTTCATCCTAAGAATTTTGTTTCCATTAAAGCAGAGGTTGAAAAAATTTTGCATGATGGTTTCATTTACCCTGTTCTGCTTACCGATTGGGTTTCCAACATTGTTCATGTCATGAAGAAACAAGGGACAATCATAGTGTGTGTTGATTATTGGGATGTTAATCATTCTTGTCCAAAGGACAACTATCCCACTCCATTTATCTACCAAATCATTGAAGAATGTGCCAATTGTGAAATATTTTCCTTCATGGATGGTTTTTCTTATTACAATCAGATCAATATTTGCCCAGAAGACCAATATAAAATAGCTTTTATCTGTCCCTGGGGTACATTCACTTATCGAAAACTCCCTTTTGGTTTGAATAACGCTGAGGCAACCTTTCAGAGGGAAATTAATTATGCCTTATACAACATCAAACACATTGTTCAAAATTATCTGGATGACTTACCTGCGCATTCACAGAAACGGGTTGACCACCCGGTACATTTGAGAGCCATATTTTTACGATGTCGTTACTACAAATATGCCTAAATCCACAAAAATGTGTGTTTTGTGTCAGTTCTGGTTGTTTTCTTGGTTTCGTCGTGTCAAAAGACAGAATTCAACTTGATCCCTTGACAGTCTAGGTCATTCTAGATTTTCTTGCGCCTTCCAACCTACTTCAGTTATAGAGACTCCAAGGGAAGGCTAATTTTCTAAGGAGATTCATTCCCAACTACGCTGAAATGGCTAAAGGATTTACTCGACTCTTGAAAAAGGGACTCCCTTCCATTAGTATGAGGTTGCGCAAGCTTCTTTTGGTGCTCTTAAAGATACCCTAATCCGAGCATCATTAATGTATCCCCCAAATTATTAAAGAGATTATTTCCTATATCTCAGGCGCTGTAGATACAACCGTCGCCATGGTTTTAGTCCAGGAAGAAGATGGGATTGAACATCTGATATATTATTTGAGTTGCAATCTCAATGATACAGAAGTTAAGTACACTTATGTCGAGGAGCTCGCTTTGACATCCGTTTCAGCTGTACAAATATTTCACCACTATATTCTACTCCGGAAGACCATTGTCATTTCAAATTGCAACCCTATGACATAAATTCTGTCACGTCAATTGATGGGGGGTAAATACTCAAAATGGATAGTCATTTTGCAGGAATTTGATTTGGAATTCATCAAATCCAAGTCAAAGAAGTGTTTGGTTTTCGTTGAGCTTATCTGCGACCTTCCCTCTAGTAGCACTGAGTCTATATCGAAACCATCCATTCTGGATGATTCTTTGTTTTTTTATTGCGTCATCTGAACCATGGTATGGAGATTTTCTTATCTATCTCCATACCCAAACTTTCTGACCTAATACCTCTCGCTCGCAACAACGACGTATTCGATACCATGCCAAAGATTATCTAATCATCAGCGATACACTTTATCGTCGTGGTGTCGATACGATTTTACGTAGGTTCCTCACTCATGATGAGGTTGAGAGAGTTTTAAATGATAGCCATGCTAGGAAATGTGGTGGAAATTTGTCTGGTTTTGCTACCGTGTAGAAGATTCCCCGCACTGGTTACTTTTGGCCTACCATATTTCGTGAGTTCATTCTCATGGTCAGAAGTTGTCATGCTTGCCAGATATTTCATCGTAAAACCTATGTACCACCAGCACCAATGAATATTGTCATCGTTGTATGACCATTTGAAAAATGGGGCATTTACTTCATGAAATTTAACCATAACTCAGTCGAGGGGCATGGCTATATTATTTTTGTCGTCGACTATTTTACCAAGTGGGCCAAGGCGATGCCTACATTTAATAACATAGGCAAGACAGTTGCATTGTTTTTCTTTAACCATGTGGTTACTCAGTTTGGTGTGCCGCAAGCCATAGTTACATATCATGGAAATCACTTTCGCAACTACATGATGACTGATATGACTTCCAAGTTAGGAATTTCGCATGATAGTTTTACCCCTTATTATTCGCAGGCTAATGGACAAGTTGAAGTCATCAACAAAATTCTTAAATGTATGATTCAACGAATGAGTGGGTTTCATAAACGAAACTGAAATTTAATCCTATACTCAGCTTTGTGGGCTTACCGAACCTCGGTGAGAAACACAACCAAATTTACTCCCTTTCAGCTGGTTTACGATCTGGAATTTATCTTACCGATTCAATGTGAAATTCCATCATTGAAACTCACGATTGACCTGCTACCTAACACTTTTGACAAAGAGGCACATGTTTTAGATCTCATCCATCTAAATGAAACACGTTTTGAATCCACATTGCCAACGAAGCACATAAGAGATGAATGAAGGCGCAATATCAAGCCTTGCACCTTCTCGGAAGGAGATCTGGTCTTGCTTTATGATCAGGAAGCTGATACGATATGAACAGCAAAATTCGAACCATTATGGCATGGCCCCTATATTTTGAATCGTGTTCTAGCAAAGGGCGCCTATGAGTTGGTAAATTATGATGGGATTCCATTGTCGTAGCCTCAGAATGGGATATATCTCAAAGGTTACTACGCTTGATTCTGCGTAGTAAACATTGTATGATATTTTATATATATGCTTTTACTGTGTGTGTGTGTCACTGTGTTTCTTTTAAGAGTTTTCATGTGGTTAGTAATCCGCTTTGAATTATGTTGCAGATGTCATAATCTTCAAAACCATTTTTTGGTTATGTCGATGGTGCTAGTTGTAGTATGCAGAATCTATCCTCCACGGCATGGGCCATCTTCGCTCCAAGTGGCGAGTTAGTGAGTTTCCAAGGGATTTGTATCAGTCGATATACCAACAAAATCGTTGGTTATAGCGCATTGATCAAACTCCTCTCTAATTCCATTTCACTTGGCATTTGTTGCATCAGCATCAGGATGGACTCACAGCTTGTCGCACTACAACTTACTAGTGTTTATATTGTCCCAAATACAACTATTTATCGCATGTTCCTTAGAGTTCGTCTTTTGGAAAGACATTTTGTTTACATCCAATATCAACACATTTCCAGAAACTTTAACACCTTGACCGATTCTTTAGCGAATTACGTGTTAAACAGACATTCGCAACATATGTGAAGACAGATTTTCAATTCACATCACACAATTGAATAGGATTATACATAACCATAAGAAAACGCTGAAATTAAAATAGATAGATAATCGATTTTTTTACAAAAATTTGTGTCCAAGACACATTGGTCACATGACCTCAAAATGTATGTAGACATATCATATCCTAAGTAGATCTAGTGGTGCTCATGATAGTAGGTCACTTCTTGAGATATCATGCACAATAGCCTCATCCATCAGCTAGGCACACCAATAGTATGGCGTTGCAACCTCATCGGTAACACCTTTATCCGTATATCCAGTATCCCGAGATTCAACCCATCTACATGATGTGTAACTCAGCCAGAGTCTCGGTCAAATCCAAATCTCGAAGGACTGATCTGCCGACAGTCCTCTATGTTGGTTCATTCGCCTGCTGTGGAAGACCCACTGGTCGAACACTACCCACATTTGTATACATAAAAAGTCTTTATTTTAGACTTGGAAACATCAAAAACACAAAAACATGTAAAAAACAAGGTCAAATAATTTTACCTATAGCACCCCATTGAGCGCCTACTGGTAACATCAAATTAGGGTCTCCGTGAAAATCCACCCTGCATATGGATGCTCCTCTATGATGATATGTTGTCGTTGGAGCCAATTAAATAATGAAGTAGAGAATGAGATTTATGACTGGCCAGCATTTCTAGCCATTAACTCTACCCATCGCTGCATCCGCGGATCCCTAGGACCAACTACACCCAATGTTACATGATGTTGCTGCATCAATGGAATTCGCTCCAAAATGAAAGTGATCAAGATTGATCCATAGCTAAATTTATTAATCCTACCACTTTTCACTTTTTTAAGTTGTTCTTTCATCTCATCTAAGAGAGTACTGCTTCAGCCTAGTTGAACACGGTCGAATCGAGGCACTCAAGCGCATACTGCATGTATGATCTATTCGCAACATGAAGTGTCACATTTCCAACTAGCTTTGCGTTGGTGAACAGGATCGTTTGCAAAGGCATATCGGGCACATCCCTGATGTTTATCTTTCCATCCTTGCTAGGCTCTGTACCTAGGCGAGAAAACTATCGAATGTTATCCCTCACTGTCTCATCTCCACGGACGAAACCCGCAAGGGAAATGTGGGCATCGCGTCTCGACAAAGTTGTCAGAAAGTAAATATCATCGACCTATATTGGGAGAACTTTGTCCCCAATGTGAAATGCCTGATTTGTCGAACCCATGAGCGAATAAAGAACTATAATAGTTCCAAATGTTGCCTCATCCCTGATAGTTTAAAGTACTTGAGTAACCCGCAATCTCTGAGGGCTCTCATAGTACCAAGATCATTTAGGGAAACCATATCTCGTTCCTCATGTTCTCTTTCTCACCATGTAATTAACATTTTGATCATATCAAAGCCTGTAATCAAACCATAAGCTAATTAGGATCCATTTCATGCAGAAAACTGAAGAAATTTTTGGCACAAAACACAAATAAAATTCATCAACTGCGCCCAACGCACCCCTGCTGCTTAGACAGAGCGTTGCAGGGTCCCTAGGCTTCTGTCCAGTTCCTCTACAACACAAATTTTTACACTCAATGGTGCATTGGTCCTAGGGCGTTGTAGATTTGACCTAGGAGCCCAAAAACCCTAAAAAATCTACCTGAAACTCCAAAAGAATGATACCAATAGAAAGAGAAAGGTCAGATCTCTTACCCGATCTTGACAGCACGAGAAATTGTCCATATAATATGTTGCAATCAATTGCTGAAGTTCGAGGGAAAAACTAGCTCAGACCACTCGAAACTGAATGGTAAAATGACATGGTAAATTCTCATTTAAATGGTCTTTTCGATTATTTCATGCATATTTAATGAATCGACTATAGATTTTTACCTATTTTAACTATTAAACATATATGTTTAATCCGTTTGGTGGTTCTTTGAGCAGATTTACAGCTGGTACAAATAATTTGACATGCATGATCTTAAAATGAACTTGGACCACAAAGCACAATTTTATCTCTTTTTCAAGCTATGTTAAACATCAAAAAAGGAACCCCCTTGGATTCCTATTTTATCTCTTTTCAGACTCCCAAAACATGAAAATATTTCCGAGCACTTGTCCTTTCGAGCTCGTAAAATGAACTGAAATGACATCTACTCAGTATAATTTTAACCCTTTTCCAGAATGGGATAAGATTATTTACGAAAAAGTAATGCCCTAGTCGAACATGGCTAGGAGGTTCTCTCAGGTATTATTTTATGTTTTTTCAGACCTAAGGTACAAATTTACGAAAAATAACTTTTGGAGTTTTCTTTTCATCCCTTTTTCAAACTCTCTAAACATGAAAAAGGACTCAGTTCTCATTTTCATTAGACTCGTTAAAGCATCAAATAGCGATGGAATTGTCCATAATGACAAGATTGAGTTTCACTTTCACTAGACTCGTTAAAACATCACATAGCGATGGATTCGCTCGAAGGGTGGAATTATACATCAAGTATATGTTATCCTCCTCAAGCTTGTAAGAAAATAAAGAGGTACTAGTCAGCAATGACTGGGGAAAATAGGAAAGGGATAAATCACTTTATGGTAGCAAGTCACCCTTGAACATGACACTCATTCACTTCATCTTCGTGGTTGTCGGGTTGGATTATCTTCTTGATGTTCTATCATACTTATGGTCTATCATACCATCCATCACTTTTATTTTGGGTCAATTTTTCCAACTCATTTAGCGTCGTCGATATGCTCAAGATAAGTCACTCAGTAATTCCTCATCCTTTGCAATACTCATAAACTTTCATTTCATGACCACCATCCCTGAACATTGCTTCATCAGTTACATTCTGTCTCTGAAATCATTACTCCCTTTTCACGTCGTTGATGGGGGGTACATCAAGGCCCTCCTACAACGAGTTTCTTCCTATTGACACTAGCTCATCATCCAAGAAGTTGACTTAGAAACGCCCTTCCAGTACCTTCGATCTTGCATACATCAATGGAAATTTTCTCACTTCCAACGACAAGTTGACATCACTGGCCTTCAACCGAAATACTTTATAGGGTGTTCGACAGCAAATAATCTATTCACACCATGCAGACTGTATTGCAGTACCTTGCGAGCCATTATCATCATCGGTGGTTTCTCTCGCGTCTATTAACGACTTAAATCATTGGCTGCTAATCAGACGGTGTCTTCCCATGTTCGAATTAAGATCACATATTTGCATGGATAGACTCATACTTGAGTGATCGAGTAAACGATATATAAAACCCTAGATCTAGTTTCATCCATCCAGGTTCGGATTTCAGGAGTAGTACCACATCATCCATACGATGGCTTTACACATATGGTCACCCTATCATGGGTCTATATCTGTAGACGACTTTATGATTTATGTAAATGTTATGATATTTTATGTGTCAAGTATGGGTATGCCTCCCTCAACAATTGATGTCCAAAATGTAAAATATATCATGATGTAATGTATTGTAATTGATGTAGGTCATTGTCCACTTCAGATCCTACTCATCACATCGTAAATCATATCACTCAACATTATTATTTTTAAATTCATGCTTTAGGGGGTAGATTTTACATGTTAATTTGGGCATCACTCCCAAAACTAGGGTCTATCATACCCTAAATCAATTGCTACTTGTCTTAAACAAGTCATCCCATTGTTGGTTTTTATCCATGAAAGTTTCACTACTTGAAGTCCAACTGAAATACTCCAATGAGCCACCAACGCACCCCTAGATTGCAATAAGTGCTTTACAGAGCACTTAATCCCATGCAAAGAAGCATTGCAGAGCACCTAGGCCCACTTATTAGTGCATTGGTCGACTTTGAGTGAATTTTTCAAATTATTCCGGGATTCTTCCCACTTTCTAGTGGCTTCTAGAAGTGGTTCCAGCTATCATGTTATATGATAACTTCGAATATGAATACCATGGAGCCATTAAATCACTTATTCTCTTATCCCATTAAACAAGGAAACTCCCTCATCCATTTATGGAAAAGCCATTCACTGACCAATTAATGCCAAACTACCCTCATTTCCTATAAATTGAGCACTGATCATAGTGCAAAAGGAGCTATAATTTTGTAGTGTTATACTGGTGAGATTATATCTCTTTGAGGTATTGTTTGCAAGTAATGTTATGTTACTAGATTAATGTAACTGATGTGATGAGGATGGACTGAAGCTAGAGCGATTTGACATCGAATCGATCCAACTGGTTGTAACTTCTCCTTCTATCTTATAATAAAGAGATTTTTTTCTTTTCCCAATACATGTGTTCATGCTTTTATATATATATTTCAGATGAAATCGATTTATTTTGATTAAGATGAATAGATCATATGAATTTATTCCATTTTATGTCTTTCGTTAGTAATTGCAGGTACCAATCAAACGATTTCAATTCGATTGGGAGCGACGGGAGCGACAAAAGGGAGACGAAGAATAGTGAAGGATCACAAGTAGGTGTTCTTCTCTTATCTGTTTATCTTAAGGAAAAGGTCAAGGGCATTTCATCTGTTGTTCTAGGTGCGTTCACCACACTTAGGGAAAATTATCTATCAATAGTTTTTATTTTTGTAAGCATTCTCCTTCAAAAAAGTGTTGTCCTGAACACTTGAGTAGTTTTGGTTGATTCTATAAAAAATACTCATCTTCCCATGTGGAATATTCAACAAGTAAATTCTTCCACTTAATGAGATACTCTAAAATTGATTGATTTCGTAGCTACTTGATTCTTGTTTCAATGATTTCTTTAGATCCAATACAATTTTTCCTTCCTTGTTAGGTTCTAGCAATATATTTTGAAATGGGAGCTTGTCAAATAACCTTCTTTAAGCATGAAACAAGTAAAACTGGGTGTACTCGTGAAGTTGTAGGAAAATCCACTCTGTATGACATAGTACCAATATTTTGTAACACCTTAGGCCATAATAGTTAATTGATAATTTATTATCATTCTTAACTTTCTTGAGGGACATTTGTTTGTATGGTTGTAGCTGTAAAAATACCCAATTGCCCATGTCAAAACTTCTTTCATTGTGATGTTGATTTGCTTGCTTTTTCATTCGATTATGTGCCAAATTCAAGTCATCTTTTAAGAGTTGGAGAAATTATTGTTGATTATTGATGTGATATTCCACTGCTTGAACCTTAGATTTGTCTCTTAGAGAGAATGTGATGGACAATGGATGATATCAATAAAGTGCCATAAATGGGGTCATTTTTGTTGCGGTATGAAAGGAAGTGTTATACCACCATTCTGCTAGGAGAAGACACTTGACCCATTGTGGTTGTTTATTAGATACAAAGCAACGAAGATATCCTTCCAAATGTTTTCTCACTATCTCAGTTTTCCCATAATATTAACGATTATATGATGAGCTATGAGCCAATTGAGTACCGAGACAAGAAAATAATTTTGTCCAAAAATTTGTAGTGAAAATGGGATCTTTGTCACTTACAATAATATTTGAGTTTCCATGTAGCTTTTGAATTATCTCCATGAATGCAATAGCGACTGTATTAGCTTTTAAAGAATGAGATAGTGCACAAAAGTGTGCATACTTGGTAAGCCTATCAACTACTACCATGATGACACTCTTTCCTTTGGACTTCGGTAGACCCATGATAAAATCCATTAAGACCTCCTGCCAACACTGACTTGGAATAGCTAATGGTTGTAAAATACCTGGGGTCTTAATATTCTAAACTTTATGTTTTTGGAAAACCAAACATTATGACACAAAATTATAAATATTAGATTTAAGGCCATCCCAAAAAAATCCTTCTTGGCCCTGTGGTAAGTTTTTAAAAATCCAAGTGTTATCCTATAGGAGAGTTATACATGTGAAAATTCCTAAATCTGACAATCTTAGGAATCCTATAGCAACAAATGAGTGTACTTCTCCTATTATGTAAATTACTTTTACAGAATTAAAATTCAGACTTAAATTATTGAACTAACTACTGAAGCAACCTACACTGAATAAAATATGATTCTGAAACAAGGAAAATGAGCAAGAAATCAATCACACATAGGACACAATTATTTTTGGACACAAGTCCCTGGAAAAACCCAATGCGGGAAAACCAGTGCAGTAGATCTTAGGGTTTGTATTATTAAGCAGTTTAAATCTTGAATACATCTATGAATACCTCACAGGTTATTCAGTTATAGAGAGAAATACTGGTAGAAATAAATGTGATTTTTACCTCACTCAATCACTGGAAAACCCTACTGATACGGACACTGGAAGAACTTCCTCTGGAGGTCTTTTCTGTAGCCTCTGCGTAGTCACTGTGTAGGTATTACTTCACCCCATGAAAGGATCAATCTGACTCCCGAAATCTCAGATATGGGCCTCCCAGTCTCACACCCTGACTTCCAGATTCTGGATCTGATCTGACAGCTGAATATCGAAAACCCTATGAACCTATATGTAACCCTATGTGGATCTATGTTGGGTCTGTGTCAACCTGACTGGCTTTGCTCTGGCTCTGTTGGACATCTATCTGCCTCTCCCTTTTGATGAATCTCCGACTAAGAAAATTTATCTCTCCGGAAGCTACTTACCCTGCACTACACTGAATCACTTATATCTTATCTTCATCCGAGCACTACTCCGTCAGAAGAATTCAATCTCAAGGTTCACTCTATGTGTGTGTTCTCCAATTGACCCTCAAGCCTTCCTTTATACTTTTCCTATTGAGAGATCAATGGTTGTGATAAAATCTTTAATCAATGGCTAAGATTAAAAAAAACTTGATCCTCGTCACTTAGAAGCTTCTCACGCATATTTACATTAATTCACTTTAATTATTTTAATTTCCTAAATTTTAACTTAGGCTCCATTGAAAATAATTAATTATTTGAATAAAATGCACTCCGGGCATAATTTCTCCAAAATATTTCTCGGTCTTGGAGATCTCATGTGTTTTAGCCTCTCCACAAAATTTTAGGTCTAGAGCACATCCAATACTACCCAAAAATCAACACTCCCTTTTAGCAAGGAATGTGCTCTAGCAATACTTCTCACCAAAAGCATCACCCTGATCCACTACATCGGTCCTCTGCATTGCTGATGCTCGGCCTACTGCCCCTCATCCACTGCGTTGTTATAATTTGTACTGCTGTCCATGACACTGCCACTGTCACTGCTACATTTGTACTACAACTCCCTCTCAATATGTTGCATCATGGTGCCCATAGTACTGCCACTTCTAAATGTTGCACTGCAACACAATTGCTAAGAGCTAAGCAACTGAAAGACATCCCAAATCCTGACATACTAGTCAGTATGGATGCACCTCGATGTTGAATCTTCCTCTTCTGCTAAGCTATGTTGACCCTCTGATGCTACTATGGTGCTGTTGTATTTGATATGTCCCTCCCGCACTACTGGAACACTCCACTGTGCTGCTTCAGACTTTGGTGCTCTAGCTCTGCCATTGTCGCTCCATCATCCCTCGCACCAACTGACTCCCGTCATTCTACTATTGTCATTAAGGGCTTCCGTAGCCGTATATGATCCAAAAGTTTGGGCACCCCAAGGATCCTACCCCAACTAAAGGTCAAAGTAAACTACAACTCAATATCACCCCACTTCTCACCTGTAGAAGCATGGTCACTCATAGCAAACTCATCTGAATCATTTCACCTTCGAGACATCTCTCTTTTTTCTTTGTTGCCCTTGCTGCCCTTTCGATGCAAGGGTTTCATTCTCCTCCTCCTCCAAATTCTTCGATCTACCTCCACTGTCGTCAAGCTTTCACTTGACTAGATCCCTCCTTAGCTCTTCCTCCTGAAATGCTGACCACATATTCTCCTAACTAGGAAGTGTATATGTGCCCAAAATTCTTTGGACAAAATCCTACAACTCCTCTATGACTGTGTTAAGGTCTAGCCTCACCATATTCACTGCAGTTGGGATGGATCCCGCGGCTACCAACTAGTCTCGTATGTCCTGAAGTCTCGTAAGGAAAGGAGCAACGCGCTCCCCCTTCTACATCTGGATCATGCGGAGCTTTTGATCCATGTACATCTTCTGCTACTCGAAGGTTCCTTCATACAACAAGGACAAGGCTTCCCACATCTCCCTGGCGGTGCCCTTGCCAGCTAAATGTGAGACTATGTGATCCTTAACTCCATCAAGGTTTAGCCTCTTTCACTTTTCCATGTTGGCTTTGTACTTTTTGTTCTGATGTGGATATATAGGTACAAAAACCACATTTTCCATGCCTTAAGATCGTATTCATTTAGAAGGAATTGAATCCTTTCCTTCCAGATTAAAAAGTTGGAGGAACTCTCCAAACGGTCCTGATCTCTAAGACCATGAGCTTCCATCTCAGCTGAAAAACTGTCGAATTCCTTCCTCTTTATCCCCCTCTATGCAACCTAGGTAGGCTTACACACTCCCTCTGGAGCTCGTAGATATGATACCCTGATATGATGCTCAGTTCTTGGAAAAACTGTTGCAACTCCCAGGGGTTGCCCTACTTTACTTTATCAGCCTGGGGTTCGTACAAACTTGGAGGTGACAGTGATATATACACAGCATATGCATTATACTCATGTCATCCTCTTCTTCTCTACGAAAGGGTGCTAATTCTAGGGGTTCTCAGTGAAGTCTATCACACTTCAATGAAACTAAAATAAATTGCTGAAAGGAAATGATAGAAAGGAAACTAAACTAAATTGTTGAAAAGAAATTACAGGAAAGGAAAATAATTTAACTTGCTACAAAGAAATGGCAAAAATGAAACTCATTCTAATTCACACTTAACTTAGCCAAATGGCTAAATTCACTCTACTTATCCTATGATCTTTCTACCATGCTACCATGCTTCTAACCATACAACTATTCATGATCTAACTAAACTTTAAAAAGTTTTGCTTGCAGTTTGGAGGAAAAAGGGCTAATGGAGGGCTTGAACACATGGGACAAGGCTTAGAGAAGTGAAAATAGGGGTTAGACTTTATTAAAACTCATTATATCGCAATAATGCTTTGGAGAGGGATGATTTTAGAAGTGCGATGGAGGGACAGAAGTGTGATATGTGATATGTGATATCGCAATTGCAATATCGAAAAGCCGGAGGGATAGCGTAAGTGTTGTTCGGGAGCGGGCGTGATATGCGATATGCGATAGGATAAAAACTGCGAAATGCGAAATGCAATACGATAGAAACTGTGAAATGTGAAATGCAACGGGATAGAAACTGCGAAATGCGAAATGAAACAGAATGATGTGGTGGTAGGGCTGGTGGCAGAGTACGATAGCGATTATCACAATCGGTGTTTGAGGCTGTAAGTGTTAACGAGAACAAAATAAAAAATGCAATTGTGATGTGCGATGCGACGGAGTACGAATAGTTCTCACAGTCGGTGTTTGGAGTGGTAAGTGTTAACAAAAACCAAATAAAAGATGTGATTTGTGATGTGCGATGTGGCATAGTATGGAGATTTATCGCAATCGGAATTTGGAGTGGTAAGTGTTAACGGGAACTAAATAAAAGTGTGATTTGCGATTATGTGATGTGGTGGAGTACGGAGAACTATCGCAATCGGCGTTTGGAGTGGTAAGTCTTAGAAGGAAAAAGTGAAAAGGTTGTGAAGTGCGAAGTGCGATACGGGAAGGTGCAGCGATACGATTGTGATAAGGCCAAAATTTGTGAAGTGTGAAATGTGATGGGTGACGTGGCAAAGTGCTACAGTAATATCACAGCGAGGGTTTGAAGGCGGAAGTATTAACGGAAACCATTAGAAAATTCGATTTGCGATGAGCGAAGTATGGTAGTGGGATTTTCGAGGAGCAAAGGCGGAGGTCCAACTTTGATTTTTTTTGTGAATAAAAAGGGTGTGGCAACTGATAAGAAGGGAAAAAGGAGGGGAATGGAGGCACAATAGCAAGGTTCAGAAGTGTAACACAGATATGGAGAGGAATTAGAAAATGACTTGGACCGGCTGAATGAACTTCTCTGGAACTTTTGATGCTTATTACTGCAAACAACCCAACGGATCCATGCATGAAAAATAGATGAATGCGCGATAATAGAGTGAACGAAAGACTCGGACTGGTAATGCAATTTCTTCCTCGGAAATAGTGAACATAAATTAATTTTTGGGTCTGTGGGAAGGTTCACCCTCCTCGAGCTCTATTGATAGAGATGAGAGGGGAAGGTTGCCTCACAGTTTTATGGAGTTCATCAACTATTCTACAGTGCATACAAAAAGATTAAATCTACAATAGAAAACTATAACATAAATGAAAATATCAGAAATAAAACTAGCTAAATGACAAAAAGAAAAGAAGGAAAACAGCAGAGAAGTTGAGGCACATGGATTGGACCCTAACCCACAAGTCTCGCTTCGTGAAACTAGATCAGTAAAATAACATCTCACTACTCATTGCATTACAAAAAATATAGTCTTATTAAATCTCGATTACATCTCGAAGGTCTTAAACAGCAAAAGCCTAATAGAATGGAAAAGAATGGCATGAGATGGAATGGAATGCAAATGGAATGGAAATGGATTCAATTATCGTCGAATGGATCAGAAAATCGACCGGAATCCCCTGGAATCGACCCTCATCAACTCTTGATCAGCTTTATTTATCCTCAAGGGCAGCTACCAACAAGTCCCTAGAAAATAGTGATTGAGTCCACTTTGACTCCAAGTAAACCATAGATTGAGTGCACATCGTCTTCAGTTTTCTTGGCTACCTTTGATAGTTAAGGAGGGTGGGCAAAGCCCTTGAATCTCTCCAATATTTCTCAATAATTTCCTAATATTGTGCTCATTTATTCTTCAATCTTGATCTTCCAGTGGTAGGGAGTAAGTCCCTAAATTATCTCCTTCTCCAAATTTGCATAATCTGCCCAATATTCTCACATTATTCTACAAAAATAACCAATATTAGGCACAAATATACAATTACCTTTAAACCTTCCTAAGAACATATTAAATCATAAGAAAACATTATTAAGTGTATAAGGATAGATTTAATATATCTTTTAATGCATAAGGAAGGTTAGACAAGCCTTATTTTATGTCTAATTTAGAGGCCCATCATCACCCACCTACTGAAATTGTTTCTCATCCTCTGAGCAACCTATCCATCCTCCTTGCCTTGTGGTTCTTCCTGCGCGCTGGCTTATTTCGTTTTCTATTTATTGGCCCATGCACTGCTCCTCATGCTAATCTTCTTGCATTTATTCTTGTGGGTGTTGCATGGAGGTCCTCAAATTCCTTAAGAAAATTTGTATTTTGCATGCCAATAGGTGGTGGGTCCACCTTTTATTTTATTTTTTCTTTTCTTTTGTTTTCTTTTTTTTTAATTGCATGCAGAATAAACTCACAGTTCTTTTTATGTGAATTGATTTCGCCCTTGGTTACCCCTTTGGCACTCCTTGTCTTCCATTACATGAACTGCTTACTACCCACTTTCTCGAGTCCTTTTTACTTTTGTCTTGTTCCTCTTCTTGGTGGAAAAAGTGAGGCTAGTTGCTAGACAAGGCTGAGGTTGTCCGACTACTAATTTTGGCTGTAAAAAAATTTCCTTCTCACACTTTTTAATTTTTTTTTAAGCTAAAATAGATTCGAAGAAAGGTTTAGATGATTGCATACCTGAGCCTTACCATTGATTTGTTTTTGTAGGTGATATTGAAGTTGTTGATATGGATGTTGAAGATGTCTTCGGTGGTTTTGAAGCTGCTCTAAAGCCGCATGTGATAATCTGCTTGAGGTCCTTTTGGAGCTTTTGAGCACAGGAGGAGGAAGTCCAATTTTGACTACCTTTAACCAGGGTGTTGACCGAATTTTATTTTTCGTGCCAACCTGCTGTTTTTTTGCTTGCAAAGGTTAGAGAGCACATGCATTCATTAGAGAGAGATACATGGAGAAATGCAATTTTTTATTTTTATTTTTTAAGGCCTACTAGTTGCCTCAATGAGGTTTTCCACTAATAGGTC
Organism: Pinus albicaulis; assembly: GCA_034641835.2. Classification (NCBI taxonomy): domain Eukaryota; kingdom Viridiplantae; phylum Streptophyta; class Pinopsida; order Pinales; family Pinaceae; genus Pinus; species Pinus albicaulis. The sequence continues at coordinate 752,135,738 of CM076574.1, read as the reverse complement.
TACCTAGGCGCCTCAAAGGAGGTTTTCACCTTGGATCTTTTATTTTTTATTTTTATTTTTTTCAACCCAATGATTGCCTCATGGAGGTTTTCAATCAGTGGGACAATCTCAAACGCCTCAAAAGAGGTTTTCACCTGAGATTTTATTCATCTTCCTTTTTCTTTTTCTTTTTTTTTCTTTTTCACTTTCTTACTCTAAAAAAAATAAAATAAATAAAAATAAAAATAAAAATAAAAAAACCTTTTTCAAGTATAGGAATACTTCCAATGGAGTCATGTACACATCAAGATGACAGATAAAATCAGGTACACACTTGGAATACATGCTCTGACATAACCTGAATATAAGAGATGAATTGCTTTGACTGGGATTGTATTAAGTACTATTGGAGAAGAGGTGTTGCTACAACTTAATGACTGTTTGGAACCATATGTCGATATAGTTTTGATGCCCCCGGTCCACTTGTTGAGTTGGATCACCTTGGATTTCCTCTTCTATTATGACATTAAAATCTTCCTCTCTTTTTTTATTATTCTCTTGAACACATGGAGGAAATGCTGGTAAACATGAGGAAACTTTCTCATGTTGGCTCTTCATTAAGTGCAGCCCTTGATCTTTTGATCTCTTCATTTGGATCTTATTCTTCTTGATGTGGTCCTTCAATGACATTAAGAAAATCTCTTCTTTACAATACCTTTCTTGAACTAAGATGAATACCATCTAGATCCTCGTCTAGAATATGGATAATATTAAAACATACTTGATCCTCATCACTTAGAAGCTTCTCACCCACATTTACATTAATTCACTTTAATTATTTTAATTTTCTAAGTTTTAACTTAGGTTCCATTAAAAATAATTAATTAATTAAATAAAAAGCACTCCGGACAAAATTTCTCCAAGCGATTTATGGGTCTTGGAGATCTGGTGTGTTCTAGCACCTCCAAAAAAATTTGGAGCTAGAGAACATCTGATACTATCCAAAAATCAACAGTGAAATTCCAAAAGAACCTTTTGTTTGATTTGGGATTTCTTACATAGATATAAGCAATCTTTGTACCATAGTGAATCATTTTTCTAGATAAATGTATAAGAGGTACTAGGATCGTGCTACAACTTTTGAATGAGATTCCACAACTCTTTTCCATTCTTCCATTCATCCCTTACTTTAGTTATCCATTCAGGTTGGACAATAGAAATGGCATAGAGAAATGCCTCCACATCCTCATCCTTTCTTGAGAGTGCATCTACAACAATATTTTACTTCCCTTTTTTGTAGATGATTTCAAAGTCATAACGCAATATGTTTGTGACCCATTTTTTATGCTCTTCTGAAGACAATATTTGTTCTAAGAAGTATTTAAAACTATCATGTTATGTTTTTACCTTGAAGTGTCTTCCCATTAGGTAGGGGCACCATTGCTTCAGGGCATGTTGTATTTCCAACACTTCCTTCTCCTAAATAGGTTTGTGTAAATTCTTTCCTTTGATTAGAATTCATGGGTCTTCCTTCTTGTATTGAAACAACACAAATGCCATTTCCTAAGGCATCACTTCCACAATAAATATTTTTGTGAATTCTAGTGTTGTTAGTACTAGAGCTCGACATGTTGCCTCTTTAAGATGTTCAAATGCATTAGTTACTTCTGGAGTCCAAGAAAATGCATCTTTCTTTAGTAATTTTGTTAGAGATGTTGCTATCTTCCCATAATTCTTTAAAAACTTGTGATAATACCCTATCAACCGGAGAAATCCTCAAATATGCCTTAAGGTTGTGGGGATTTTCCATTCCTTGATGGCTTCAAATTTGTCAGGGTCTACCTTAACACGCTCGTGAGATACAATATCAACATAGATCCATCGTAAACATAGATCTAACATGAGCCGAGAGGGATCAAATTTCTTAAGGTGCAAACTTATTTTAGGGTACAAAAAATAATGTGTAATTTTTCATTGTATTTTTAATGCTATCAATATTACATAAAGTTGTAAGTCCAAAAAATATTTGATGGATTTCGACAAAAAAAACGTATACTTAAAAAATGATTAAAACGTGCTTCAAATGTTTTTACCATAAAAACTTATTTTTTCAATAGCTTTGTATGATATATACATAATTTTTTAAAACAATATTTAAAATATTTTACATAACATGTGCATTGGGTCATTTTATCAATGTAGATTAAAACAATTTTTTTGTCATTAATATATTTTTAAGTATACGTGAATATTAATTCATATTAAAATATTTTATTCATAACTCACATTTGATATATTATTTTATACAACATTAGAATATTTTCTTTTGCCATTTTTTTCTATATATAGATATATATTTGTTCAAAACCTGGAACCCAAAAACTACCAATGGTAAAACTTCATATGTGTGTGTGTGTGTTAAAATAAAATATTTTATTGTTGTATACAAGAAATATACAATGTGAGTTAAACAATGTAAACTTTGAAATATGAACTGTACCGAGTGCCCCTTTTTTTGAGGTAACAAAAAATCATCCGATTTTGAAAAGCGTTGATTCATAATACATCTTTTTTTAGCATAATTTTGACACTTTAAATTTTCTTATGTATCAAGTATGAACATTTTTTTTAAATGTTAGTGATTTTCATGCTGATTTTGAAAAGTGTTGATGCAACATCAACCCCTTTTTTTAGAGGGCCTATTTTTTAAACTTTAAAATTTCTAATATATTAAGTATGGATATATTTTTTTTAATGTTGGTGATTTTTATGCAGATTTTGAAAAGCATCAACAAAAAAATTTTAAGACATTTTTGACACTTTGAATTTTCTTATGTCCTAAGTATGCATTTTTTTTTCAATGTTGATTATTTTAAAAAATCTCATGTTGTCATATTTCTCTTCTTGTTTTTCGTCCAAGATATTATTTTTTTAAGGGTTTTCCAAACATGTGTTTTTTTCTTTTTCTTTGCAATGTATTTTTATAATGAATTTTTTTTTTTTTAGCCAAAAAAAAAAAATAACAACATTAAAATATATATAAAGAAAAACATAAAAAATGTAAAAATATTTTTTTTTTTTAAATTATAAATAAATAAATAAAAATACAAAAATATTTCAACAAAAATAAAAAAAATAAAAATAAAAATAATAAAATAATAAAATAAAATAAAATTTAAAAACATTAAATAAAATTAAAAACATTAAAAAAATAACAATTAGAGAAAAAAAAAAAACATTATTAAAATAATAACATTTAAAAGGATTTAAAAAAAAATTAAAAAATAAAATAAAATAAAAATTCCAAGGCTCACTCGCCTAGCCCAGCAGTCGTGGGCTTGGCAAGCTAATTCTCAAAATAGGCATGTCAAGCTCAAGGCTGTTGGGCTAGGCGGTCGTGGCAGCTGTACAAATCAGCTAGCCAGCCCATGGGCGCTAGGCTGGGTGGGCGGGGCCTCAATTTTTTTTTTATAATTATTTTAATCTTTATAAGTGTTTTTTTTATAATTATTATTATTTTAATTGTTTTTTAATGTTTATTTTTATTTTTATTATAACGTTTTTTTATGTTTAAAAAAAATTATTTGTTTTTTATTTTTATTTTTTTTAATTATCTAAAAATTTTTCTATTTGTCCTTCTTTTGGGATAATGTTCATTTTGTTTTAATTATGTTGGACTTTTTTTATTTAAATTTATTTTATTTTTTTAGTTTTTAGATTTTTATTTAATTTTGTTATCTTTTTTAAGTTAATTTGGTGTTTTTTCGGTACAATTTTTTTATGTTTGATTTTTTTTTTTCCTTTTTATATATGTTTTTATATTTGTGTCTTTTTTTGCCATGCTTTTATATTTGTTTTTTTTCTTGCCAAGTTTTTTAATTCTTTTATGTTCTAATATATATTATTATTTACTTCTTATTATTTTATTATTTCTTGTGTTTTTCTTTTTGTTTTTATTTTTCTCAATATTTTTATTTTATGTGTTAATATATATTTTTATATACTTTTTTTTGTGTTATTTTAATTGTTTTCAATGTTTTAATTTTTGTTTTCTTTTATAGTTTTAATTTTTATTTATTTATATATTTATTTGTTATTTTGTTTTATTTATTTTTTCCTTCAAGGTCTGTCAATTTGAGTGTTGATTTTAAAGTTTTCCTTATAAAAGTTTGAGTCTGCCCTCACAATGTGTCAATTTCATGGTTAGTATTTAAGTTTTCATTACAATGGGTCAAGTTTGCCTACACTATGTCAATTTGATGGTTGACTTTTAAATTTTTGTTGCAATATGTCAAGTTATCTTAAGCTAAAATTTTAAAGTCTTCATATTTTTTACATTTAAAAAAGAAGTTACTCTTGGTATAATGATTCTTTCATTCATGTGTTCATTTTTAAAGTTTTTTTAGTCATAATTTTTTTCCACAATGTCATGGTTGAAAAATTGTCAAAATTTTAATGTTTCCCAGCATTTTAGTATTCCAGCATCAAAAAATTTCATTTTTAGGCTATTTTTCATGTTTTTTGGGGGTTTTTTTGCTAGAGTTCTCATTTTGAGTTTAAAGCCTTTGTTTCAAAGTTTTCACTGACATTGATTTTGTGTTTAGATAATAGTTTGTTTTCATTTTAAGAGGGACACGTGTCAGCTCCAAATTGAGCACATACATACTTACACATCTCCTTCACATTGGGTTTTAGAATGTGCCTCTCGACTCATTGACCCAAATATTCCAACTCCTGTACCCCAAAGAAACATTTGGAGGGTTTTGTATACAAATATTTCTTCTTCAATAGTTTGAGCACCTTGTCAACATGTTGAACATGATCTTTTCGAGATTTTTTGTAGATTACTATATCATCAAAAAATACTAACACAAATTTTCTAAGGGTTTGAAAGTGGAATTCATCAAACCTTGAAATGTGGAAGGTTCATTAGTAAGTCTAAAAGGCATGTCCGAAAATTCATAATGATCTTCATGAGTTATAAATGTTGTTTTCGAAATGTCTTCAGTCTTCATTCTAATTTGATGTTATCTTGAATGAAGATCCAACTTGGTGAAGTAAATTGCTCCATATAATTCATCCAACAATTCATTAATGGCGAGAATGTGAAATTTATCTTTAATTGTGGGCTTGTTGAGCTCTCTATAATTCGGACACATATGCAACAATCCATCCTTCATGTGTACCAATACTACTGGAGAAGAGAAAGAAATTTGACTAGGTTGAATTATACCAGCCTCTAGAATTTCTGCAACCATGCATTCAATTTCACCCTTCTCGGCATAGGGATATCTGTAAGGTTTGATGTTTGGAGGAACATTTCCTGTTGTTGGAAATATTGCCATTGATGGCAAAGGAGCACAAAGGAGCAGCACTAGAACTATCATTAAGGAAAAGGAGTAGAGAAGCAGTAGTAATAAGGCAAAGAAGCAGATTAGGCAATAATGTAGTAATAAAGCATAAAAGAGAGGCAAAGGAGCAACAAAGAGGCAAGGAGCAGCATTAGACCATCAGCAAAGGAAAAGGAGCAGAGAAGAGCAACTTTAGAATCAAAGGAGCAAAGGCAGCAAAGGCAGTTAAGGCAGCAAAGGACGTTAAGGCAGAAAAGGAGCAAAGGCAGAGTCATGAACATGTTGGGCAGAGTCGTGAATGGTAAACAGGGCAAGTCGTGAACGAGTCAAGTGTTCTACGAAAAATAAGAAAGAACCGAACGGGCACAACCAAAGAAGAAAAGTCGGAAAACTGGAGTAAAGATACAGCGAGGACCATTCGATCTGGGCATTGTTGGGCCGTGAATACGACCACTTCTTAACACTTATTTCATCCATCTTCACTCTTCTTTATCATGTCATTTATTATAATTTATCATATAAATCCATTTTATAATGATTTATGCTCTTATGGATGAATATTAATTCTTCTCCTTTATTTTTAATAAATTGATTATTATTATGCATAATTTTATCAATGATGGTTTATTAATATTATTTACCATTTTAGCCTCCAAAGATAATTTCCAAATTACAGATTTGATTTCCAAATCATCATGAGATATTCCAACTCAGAAATCCGCTGGAATAAGAAGTGACAGTTTTGCGGTTGAGATTCTGAGAAAATGAAGAAGAATCTGGAAAATCTGGAACATGGGTTTTGTCCAGAACGGACCCAATTAACTTTGGTATAAAATGGTTTGCCCAAATTCGGCCTATATTGAGAGATACGCAGGGTTCTTTGAACATAATTTTCTCAGTTCTGTTGTTGCGGTCGTCCTCCAAATCTCAGTTGCAAAGCCAAATTCACCTTGCTCTTGTTGAAAGACTGTTGGAAATATATTTTCTGGTTGATCATATTGTTATGGAAGATTATATTTTCTATTTAATTTCTCCTCCTTCTGATTATAAAAGGAGAACATGTGTTGTGTATTGGGGGAGGAATGGAGAGAATAGAGAGAATTTTCTGGTTGTAATTTGCAGAATTGTGCATCGACTCTTGTTAAAAGAGTACGAGCTATTTGTAAACATCATTCATGCTTGATTAATAAAAGAGTTCATTCTTGTTCCATTTCTCAAACGCTGGAGTAAAGCGCAGCAGCGTTTCACCGGTGGCTGAGGGCCCGGCCCTGGTGGAATCGTTCTGTTGTTTGTATTTCTATTCTTTAATTACTGTTGTGTGATAATCGTGTTTGGTTTCATTACGATTGCAGAGTTAATTATTGTTGAATTGTTTATTGTAATTATTGTTCCATTTCTGTTCATTACTTATTGTTAGTCTTTGATTTGCAAATAGATGAGTACAGTTACATGCTACTATTCCTTTTCAGATTGCGTTTCTTTTGAATTGCTTTTGTTTAACCTGCTTATGTTTCAATTGCTTTAAGATTTCCAAGTGTAGAGGATAGAGGCTTTTGCTTCCAAGTCCCCAGAATTGGTAATCTTGCATCGATTTTTAAAGGAAAGAGTTATTGCTACTGCATCCCTGATCGATGTTCTACAAGATTGATGTAGTTTAATCTTTCCATTCATGTCACTATAAGTAGGTTTTTTTTACAAGCATTTGTTACCTTTGCATTTGTTATTTTGTACTACATCTTCACAGCTTTTCTCTTGGATAAATTGCTACCTCAGACTGAGTACACTCTTGAAATAAAAAGTCGCTCTCGGATTGATAATTAATGTGAGATAAATAGGTGTTAAAAATATACCTTTTTATGCCTCGACATTTTGGCGTCGTTGCCGGGGAGAGTGTATGCCATTTAGAAAGAGTGATGCATATTTAATTTTTTTTTTTCTGCTTGCGAAGAATTGGGTATTAAAGACGGAAGGTAAGAACCTGCGCACCGAGCAAGAAACACACTTGTTCACTGGCCCGCTTCACAGCAGAATTGAGTGAAATCTTAAGGAACATTGGAAGGAGGATCCTTAAAGAAACACCTGAAGAACATCTTCTATTATGGTAAGAAATCACTGACATTGCAACTTTTGAATTCCCTATCAAAGATCTAGGAGGAGTGACACAAATGCACATAATTCCCCCATTGTCTCTACCAAATTTTCATGGTTTGACAAATGAAGATCTAGATACATTCTTATTTGAGTTTGAAATACTTTGTAGAGGATATGATTATTGTACTAATGATGAAAGGTTGAAAGTGTTTCCTCTTACTTTAAAAGGAGCAGCTCTCCGATGGTTCATGAGCTTAGGTGGGAACTGCATCAAAACATGGGAGGACACGAAGAACATATTCTTGAAGAAGTACCAAGACTATTTCAAATCCAATGAAGATATTTTCGGTATGACACAAAGGGAAGATGAAAGCTTGGAGGACTATGTAGAGCGATTTCGATACAACCTTCAAAAATCAAAGCATAAGCATTTGGAAAAAGATATCTTGAAAACACTCCTTCTTAAAGGAATCAAAGATGATTTTTTAGAACTCTTAAATCTGATAGGAAAAGGTGATGTTTTTCAGTTATCATATGATGATGTTTGTGAGTTGTGCATAAGGTATTCAAGAGGAATTTCAAAGGTTGGTAAGAATTCTAGAGAAGCTTCTTTTTTCCTTTCCAAATGTACTACAAGAACAAGAGACATAAGAGCTGAAATCAAGGTTTTAATTGAAAATTTTAAATATGATTTTATTAGCTCTCTAAATTCACAATTGAATGTTTTGCAAGATCAGAGAAATCAAGAATTTGATGAAGTGTTTTGCCCTCATTATCAAAAGGAGCATCCCATAGATACTCACTCTTCCTTATCTAATTTGGAAGTAGCATATCAAAGAGATGGGGAAGCTGCAACAAAGTCAACAGGTATGGTTCAAAACACTTTCCCTCCATTCTCTTACTTGCATAATTCATTATGGAATACTCATATGTTAGGGCAGCCGTGCCAACCTCAATATAACCACTACCAATCTTGTCTACAAGATTGGCATGGTTCACCTTATGATTGCATGACTACTCTCCCTCATCTTGTAGCACAAACACATCTTCCAGCTCTTTCACAACACCTTGTTTGCCAATCAAAATCATTTACTCAACACAATCAACTACATCATCAAGAGGCTCCATTCCCTACACAATCTCCTGCTCAACTCATTCCACACCTTCACCATAATAAACCAATACAACATGCTTACAGTGTTGAACTGAAAAATTCACGCACCCTTTCCACCCATTCTATCTCACATGCACCATTGGAGAAAACTTACACTGAGACTCAGAATGAATCAAATCCAAAAATTGTAGAAGTTATGAGAGAAAATGAGGTTTCTTCTAGTTTGCATCAAAAAACCATTTTAAAATCTCAAGAACTTCATGATACGATGGATATGGGAAATCAAGGAAGTAAAGAATATATTGAATATTGGTTTCACTCTATCATTTGTTTGCAACATCACTCCATACTTCAACAATTTTTGGCATCATCTTTTCAAGGGAAGTTGGCTTCTCATACCCTAATTTTTATTAACATACATTTTTCAAATTTGGGTATGTACATAATTGAAGCCTTATTTCGGAAATGGCTCCACTGGAAATACTCTTATACGTAATCTTATTCATTCTCCAAATAAGAGTAGGATAGTGGAGAAAATAAAATAAATAAGGAAATAAAATAAACACATTTTTTTATTATTTTATTTTTGTAAAAATAATTGTTTCTTTGTTGCAACACGCTGTGAAATCAACATTGATGATAAATATTCTAATTTATCTGTGTATGTAGATGAATTATATTGAAAAAAAAAATTCTACAAACACTTATTTTCATTTTTATCATCAATATGAAAAAATTTCTTGAATATCATAATTTTTTGGCTTGTGGGCTTGATGAAATTTCTGAAAACACAGTTGGGACAGTCATGTTTTGGGGGACCAAAATTTAATATTTTTAAAACCTATTTCTATCCTAAGTATCCCTTAATGTCTAATTTCCAACCCAATTGGAATCATTCAATTTGGATTTGAAACGAAAAATTTAGAACCAAAACATTGACAGGGTGTCTAGTAGGCAGCTCAACGACAGAATTGGGACAGTCAGTTTTTGAAGGCCTAAATGATTATATTTTTAAAAAAAATTCTATGGTAGATTCCTCTATGAATCTAGTTTACAAAAAAATTTGAATCACTTAATTTCGATATCGTATGAGGAATTTATGACCAAAATACTGACTGCCTATCATAAATCAGCACTCTTGAAACTTTGTTTTCTTGGCTGATTCCTAGCATATTTGACCAATCAATTCTTCTTGTCTTTAAAACCTGTTTCTATTGGAGATCAATAAATGAATATAATTTAAGCTCCAATTTTAATCAGTTCAATCCGCCATTAAATGAATAATTTATGCATGAAATACCAACTGTTGGTCTGAGCTGGAAAATCGAAAATGACTCTATTATGCAGGTTTTTCTAAGAATATTTAACATACCATTACATGGAATTTTGAAAATCTGTTTCTATTGGAGATAAACCTTTGAATTATCTCTCATTTGGCTTTGGAATCACTCGAATCGGACAAAAAACAAAGAATTTAGGATTGAAACACTGCAGGTTAGCATGATTGGCTACTGCTCTCCCGCATGTAGTAAATTAATTTTACTTTGTCCATGGATTTGTTCTACAAAGATACTACTTGTTAGTTTTTTTGCATAATTCTTGGATTAGGAGAGTCCATGCACCTCTCTTTCTCCATGATTTAATGTTTTACTGCAGGTAGACACTCGTTTTTTGCAGGTCTTAGTAAAACAAAGAAGGGCAATTTATGGACGAGCGATTCTGGAGAGAAATTTTAGTGAAACAAGGGAATTTCATCCAGTTTATTACCTAACAGATTCATAACAAGAAGAAATGAAGAATTGGTTCCCATTTCAAGATTCATGTTACTGTTGCCAGAACATTTTTCAAAAGATCATTTTTTCCATTAATAGATTTGATATTCTCTTAGAAATAACATCATAGTTGTTGTAACTTAATAAAGTGTTGTTTTTTTCTGATTTCTTTTACGATTTTGTGTTTCAGATGTTAATATCTTCAAATCTCCACTCTAGTGGCAATTGAACAATAAGAACCCCACAATGCAAGTTTCAATTGCAGAAGGCAATTCTTCAGTAGCATCAATTCTGTAAAGAAATTTTCTTGAAACCTGTATATAAACTTTCCTTTCTATTTGATTGGATTTGCTTGGAAATGGATTGCATATTAGCTTTGTTTTTCTTCTATTTTTTTTTCTTTTTTTTTTGTTGTTCTTTTCAAGAAGAACAACATTTTTGTTACATATTTTTGCTGTTCCTTCCAAAGGAACAACACCGCTCATTTTTGTTGTTCCTTTCAAAAGGAACAGCACCGCTCAGTTTTGTTGTTCCTTACAAAAGGAACAACACTGTTCATTTTTGTTGTTCCTTTCAAAAGGAACAACACCGACTGTTCTTGTTGTTCCTTTCCAAAGGAACAACATTTTCGCAGATTGTTTTGTTGTTCCTTTCCAAAGGAACAACATTTTCGCAAATTGTTTTTAATGTTCTTTTCTAAAGGAGCAACACTTTTTGAGTGCATTTTTCTTGTTTGTGAACAATTTTTTGAGGATTTTTTTGAATTTTTCATAACTTTTTGAAAGACAAACATACACTTTATGGAAGTAAATACAAATTAAATTTTACTATAATCCGCAAATCAAAAGAAAACGTCATTTTTAAGAAAGTTGTTTAGTAATGATAAGTAAAAGGAAAAAGGGACATAATCAATAACATGATCTTGTTGTCTTACTACCACTAAATTCATATGATCGATTATATTTATCATGTTGGTTCTTTCCCATATTTTATAACTTTCTTTGATTTTTACTTATGGAGTAGGAACAAGGGCATATTTTTTCTATTGAGCTGTTCAGACTTCTTCCACCATCCCTACTCTTAAGGAGTGTTGAGCCCTCCCTTATGATTAACTGAGGAAAAGTGTTGTGTGTAAAAGAAAAGAAGAAAAAATATTTATATATTTCATTAATAATAATTTTGCAGATGGAGGATAGGGGGTCTCACCAAGAGCCAGCCTACCGTGATCATAGGGAAGGCAGCGAAGTGGCATTCCCATTATGGCCACCAAACCAGGGAAATGGTCCAACAGACAATTGAAAAAATCAAGAAGTCCTTGGAACAGGAGGTCTCATCACGAGCCGACCTGCCCACCTTTCACTTCTTCCCGGTGAACGGCATTGTGGTTTATCTGGTCACCAAGCCAGCACAATGGCCTCCGTCATGATAATCAATAAAAAGAACTTCCTTAGCATACATAAAGGACAATGGTTCCATGGGTAAGAAAGAAACTCTGTCAAGGTTATGGACACCTGTGGGCAGTAGAGCTCTGCTGATGGTATTGGAGTCACACTTATACACATCAATAGTTATATTTAACCCTTTTCCTATATCTTTATTTAAATTTCAAATGAAAATATGAATCCCTTACCTCCGAACCTATTATACATGAAAATCATTATAAATCGATCACATTAGTTTAAGTGGGTAATAAATGCATTTGTACTTATGTTTATCTTAAGCTGTCCCTTCTCCTTATCCTTGAATCATTACAAAACGCTTCTATATTTGTTTACGATTTATCACATGCATGGATTTCAGTAAATGCTATAATTTCATTGATTGTATCATAAGTATGTATGTCTTTCCATGCTGTACAATTACTGTACAATATGTTGCTCTTCTATTTTGCTGATTTGCCACAATATTGATACTTCATTTTTATAGAGTTTTTGTTTTGCTTGAACTTTTTTGCATGTATCTTATCTGTTGCCATTTAAAACCAAAACCATGGATTCAAGAAAATTGCATACATAATTGTGATTTTTTTACAGGAGAACAACAAGTATGGGGAAAATTCTATCCGCAGTATGATCACTATTGCAACTAAACAGCAAAGGCTCGCGAATGCGCATAATTCTTCAGACATGATGTGCTTTCATGGCTTCCACCTTTCAGTAACTGCTCAGCCTACATCAGCTTCAACAAAGGCCAGTCCCTACATGTCATTCCATTTTTTTTTCGGAGGTAACACTTGAGGTAAAATAGCATAATTTTCTGATTTATTATGAATTTAGGAGAATTTCATGAAAATCCATTGAGCATTATTATCATCATTTATTCCATATCTTTACCACTTCCCATTTTTCTAGACACGTCTCATCTTTCAGTTTGGGGGAGTGTTGATTTCCTTCATTTCTTTCTTATGACCATGTCCGTAATATTCTTTTTCATCCATGGATATTCTTATTCATTCTCAACATCTCCCTTATTCCATGTTTTACCCCAAGCATCGATTTCAACATATTATAGCAACCACCTCTCTTTGTTTTCTAGCATCGCATGAGGACATGCTAATTCTTCAGTTTGGGGGGGAATTGCTACACATGATGGATGTTTTCCACTTTCTTTCTCATTTAAGGCATACAATTTCATTTGTATATAGTGCAGAAATTGATTTGCATATATCTTTAAAACTATGAACTGAATTCTTGTGATTTCTGGATAACAGAGAGGTATCATTAAAATACACAAACCCAGATAATTTCACGCTAAATTAGTTCATAAAATTTCGAAAATTATGCACTATCACCTACAACCATTTTTTATCTCATGATCCGTGTATCCAAATGATCTGATTTTTGAGAAAATGATTAATGAAGGTTGTTGTTACTTATGTCACATTTTTTCTTCAACTTCATACACATATAGTTGAACGTCAACTGTAAAAATTGTTATGCCTCTATTGCTAAAATTGAATATTCATTATTTGAGGAAACATGCATTTGTTCCATCCATTTCATGAGTTGGGATGAACAATTTTCTTTGCTTGGTTAACACATGGGTTTTGTCTTTGGGTTGCATGAGGACATGCAATATATTCAGTTTGGGGGTATGTTGGGCCGTGAATACGACCACTTTTTAATACTTATTTCATCCATTTTTACTCTTCTTTATCATGTCATTTATTATAATTTATCATATAAATCCATCTTATAATGATTTATGCTCTTATGGATGAATATTATTTCTTCTCCTTTATTTTTAATAAATTGATTATTATTATGCATAATTTTATCAATGATGGTTTATTAATATTATTTACCATTTTAGCCTCCAAATATAATTGCCAGATTACAGATTTGATTTCCAAATCATCATGAGATATTCCAACTCAGAAATTCGCTGGAATAAGAAGTGACAGTTTTGCGGTTGAGATTCTGAGCAAATGAAGAAGAATCTGGAAAATCCGGAACATGGGTTTTGTCCAGAACGGACCCAATTAACTTTAACACAAAACGGTTTGCCAAAATTCAGCCTGTATTGAGAGATACGCAGGGTTCTTTGAACACGATTTTCTCAGTTCTGTTGTTGCGGCCGTCCTCCAAATCTCAGTTGCAAAGCCAAATTCGCCTTGCTCTTGTTGAAAGACTGTTGGAAATATATTTTCTGGTTGATCATATTGTTATGGAAGATTATATTTGCTATTTAATTTCTCCTCCTTCTGATTATAAAAGGAGAACATGTATTGTGTATTGGGGGAGGAATGGAGAGAATAGAGAGACTTTTCTGGTTGTAATTTGCAGAATTGTGCATCGACTCTTGTTAAAAGAGTACGAGCTATTTGTAAACATCATTCATGCTTGATTAATAAAAGAGTTCGTTCTTGTTCCATTTCTCAAACGCTGGAGTAAAGCGCAGCAGCGTTTCACCGGTGGCTGAGGGCCCGACCCTGGTGGAATCGTTCTGTTGTTTGTATTTCTATTCTTTAATTACTGTTGCGTGATAATCGTGTTTGGTTTCATTACGATTGCAGAGTTAATTATTGTTGAATTTTTTATTGTAATTACTGTTCCATTTCTGTTCATTACTTATTGTTAGTCTTTGATTTGCAAATAGATGAGTACAGTTACATGCTACTGTTCCTTTTCAGATTGTGTTTCTTTTGAATTGCTTTTGTTTAACTTGCTTGTGTTTCAATTTCTTTAAGATTTCCAACTGTAGAGGATAGAGGCTTTTTCTTCCAAGTCCCCAGAATTGGTAATCTTGCATCGATTTCTAAGGGAAAGAGTTATTGCTACTGCATCCCTGATCGATGTTCTGCAAGATTGATGTAGTTTAATCTTTCCATTCATGTCACTATAGGTAGGTTTTTTTTACAAGCATTTGTTACCTTTGCATTTGTTATTCTGTACTACATCTTCATAGCATTGCTCTTAGATAAATTGCTGCCTCAGACTGAGTACACTCTTGAAATAAAAAGTCGCTCCCGGATTGATAATTAATGTGAGATAAATAGGTGTTAAAAAGATACCTTTTTATGCCTCGACAGGCATAGATCAACATCGGAGATTAAATCGCAAACCCAGTGGTATTTCCCACTTTGGAGATTTTATTATTTATGTTTAAAGACACTGCATGGTAAGATATTTTATTTGCGATGCGAAGCAGATCAAAAAAGGAGCAGTGAGGATCGTTAGATCTCGGCGAGATTGATCCAGATTTATGCAGGAACGCAACATAATACACATATAACCATAAATACAAAGATGCAGTGGAAATAACACTTCATTTCATTGATATCAAATAACTGAAATTTTCTCACAGACAAAATGGAAATAAACTATCTAGGGCGTTAGTGGCTTATCTTTGAGAAGAGATGTGGTGGCTACAGGCCTCTGAACTGTGTTACAATAACGTTCTAGGGCCTATTTATTATTTAGAAATAATGGAAAACCCTAAACATCTAAAACCCTAACCCTAGGAGATGAAGCGCCAAAACTATGGGCCTCGTTTGGATAAATTGGTGTTTCAACTTCCCGGGGACGTAACTTTGGCATACGATCTTCGTTTGACGCGCACCATACCTCGTTAGAAAGAGCTATCCGAGGAATACAACTTTTGATGTGAGAAAAATCGATCCATGGACCCATATTGCTCTCAGTATTCCCAAAAAATGTCGTTTAGGGCCTCAAAAAGGCTCTAGAAGTTTAGGACCCGAAAAACTGCTAAAAATAATAAGTCGTGCCGAAACCGAAAAAATGAAAGAGACAATGGTGGAGCCACAAGTGGAATAGGTGGGTGGACACCAATATCCACCTGGATCATTCCTCCCCCTTAGGAAGAAATGGTCCCCATTGCGTTGATTTCCTTCATGATATGAGGAAACTTCTACTAAACTTGGTCCTTGGTGAACCACTTGCCTTGGTGCAGGAGTTGGCCAGCTTTGACGACCCAATACAGTTGGATCTTATATTGGTGAGAATTCTTGATTTGCATGTCCATGATACAATCTGTGGTGGCATGTTCCATGCAGTCTGTATTTAACTCTGTTGGTGTGAGTTGTTCTACAATGTCAGAAGTGTCCAGTAGAGGTGGGAAGTAGGGACGAAGGTGGTCCACATTGAATACTGGGTGCAAACCAAGGAATGGTGGAATACTGAGCTCGAGGGCATTGTTCCCTACAACCTTGGTGATGGTGTACAACCCATATCAGAGCGGGTGAAGCTTGCGGTGGGGTTCAGTGAGGCACTCCTTCTGCAAATGTAGCCACACTTTGGCACCCACCTGGAAGTTGTGTGGCACCCGTTGTTGAGCATGTTGTTGCTTGTACTTAGCATTGGATCTGTCCAATATGTTATGAACCTATTGGAGTATGTGTTGAATGCACTCGATGAAGCTATTCGCTTTGTCAGCTTCAGACTGGACATGAATCGAATCGGCCTGACTAGCCACAAATGGCATGGCTACGTCAATGGGACATAGTGGCTGGAATCCCAAGCCCATATGAAAGGGTTTGTGGCCGGTTGAGCTGTGAAGAGCCCGGTTATAACTGTGTTGTACATAGGGGAGGCTCTCATCCCATGTGTGTGGATGCTTTGAATTGTACATGCACATAATGTGTACAATCATCCTATTAAAGACCTGTTTATGGCCATCCTTTTGGGGATGGAAAGTTGTGGAATTGGTGAGCTTGGTGTCCAGCATTGACCAGAGGCTAGACCAAAATGTGCTGAGGAACCTGTTGTCCCAATCTGATATGATAGACAGTGGGACCCCAAAGTGCACCCACACTCGTTCAAAGAAGAGTTTAGTAGTGGCTTCTACTGTGATATTCTTCTTGCATGCAACCATAATTACCATCTTTGAGAATCTGTCGACGACCATGAAAACACAGTCGTTTCCATGCTTAGTAGAAGGAATGATGACATGTAATCCATGGAGATGGATTCCTAAGTTCGACTAGGGGTAGGTAGCAGAGTATAGAGGCCTTTCTTCTTGATGTTCGGTGTGGAAATGGCGCAAGCAGTCAAGGATCTGGTGTACTTCCCGACATCTCGTTGAAGGTTCAGCCAATAGAAATACTTCTGCAGCACTGCCACTATTTTATCGACCCCGAAATGCCCAGCAACTTGACTGTAGTGTTCTTCCCATATCATCTTGGCATGCTCGCTTAAAGGAACACAAAGGTTTCCCAAGTGACATAACAGTGCATCTTGGAGGTGAAAATTTGGCACTTGCGTACCCCCCAAGAGTGCTTTGTATGTGTGGCCGAATTCTGGATCACTCTCGTAGAGAAGCGGCTAGTCAAAAGTCTCGTGCCCACAAGAGTTGAGAACGGTGATTAGTGCCATGATCGGTGGTGGGATGAGGCAGTCTGCAACATTATTGGTGCTACCCTTCTTATACTTGATGTTCAAATGAAACTGTTGCAGATATATGGACCACTTCTGTGGCAATCGTTCTGCAAATTCCCTTGTGTCTGTATGAACTACAAGGGTCGGTGGTCTGTGTGGATGATTGTTTCCTTCCCCAAAATGTAATGCTTCCATTGTCGACAAGCCTACACAATGGAATACATTTCTTTGTCATAATTGGGATACTTGCAAACTGTGTCAGACAATTTCTCATTGTGATATGCCATTGGATGCCCCTGTTAAGTAAGAACTGCCCCAATAGCATAGTCAGAGGCATCTGTCTCGATCTCAAATGGTTGTTGTAAGTATGGTAATGTGAGCACTAGGGCAGAATAGAGGCCATGTTTCAATTCTATGAACGCCTTCTGTTGAGATTCTGACCAAAAGAATTTTTCTTTCGCTCCTCCCTTGGTGACTTGACTCAAGGGCTAAGTGATATGAGAGAATCCCAACATGAATTTGTGGTATAAATTAGCAAGACCCAGAAAGCTGCGAAGCTCTATTAGAGTGGTTGGGGCTGGCCAATCCCGAATGACTTGGATCTTGGTTGGATCCACATGCACCCCCCTTTCATCAATAATGTACTCCAGATATTGAACCTAGGTCATGCCAAAAGTGCACTTCTCCAAATCCACACACAACTTGTGTTGCCGCAGTGTTTGGAGGACTTGTCGGATGCGGTGGAGGTGCTCTTCCCAAGTCTGGCTGAAGATCAGAATGTCATCCAAGTACACCACTACAAATGAGTTAGTGAATGGCTGCAAGATTTCGTCCATCAACCTCATGAAGGTTGCGGGAGCATTCGTCAACCCGAAAGGCATGACCAACCATTCAATTGGTTCGATTGGGTTCGATTGGTACCTGGTGATACCCAGACTTCAAGTCAATCTTGCTGAAATATTTCACCCCTTTGAGTTGGTTCAGAAGGCCATCAATCCATGGGATCGGGTACCTATTCTGGACATTTATCTTGTTCGGCGCCCGATAGTCAATACAGAGTCTCCAAGTCCCATCCTTCTTCTATACCAACACGATCGGGCTCCCACAGGGTGATGAACTGGCCGGATGTGACCTTTCTGCAGCAGCTCCTGAATCTGCCTCTTGATTTCATCATTCTCCATAACAGAGCGCCGATATATCGGTCCACTGGGTAGCGGTGCACCTAGGGTAAGATCAATGGGGTGCTTGACCTAACAGTGTAGAGGAACCCCCGTGGGTGAGGTGAATATGTCCTCATACTCCTCCACCACCTTGTCCATTTGTTCTTGTCGTGCAGAGGAGCCTTGTCTGGAGATCGTGGCCATAGTCTTATTCTTGCCCTAGGGGTGGATCATCAGGAAAACAAATTTCCTGGTTTGGGAAATGAGCTTACTGCATTTTTTTACAGCAACCAAAGAGATAGCGGCACGTGGTGGTACCTCTGGTATCCTATACAACTTATTTCCCAAAGTAACAATAACAATACGAGGTCGGGACTCATACACAACATGTTGCTTCAACAAGTATGGTTGGCCTAATAATACATCATAAACATCAAAAGGAGTAATGTCACATAATACCTCTTCCGTGAAGGGCTTGATGCTAAAGGGAAGGTGGCACTGCTGGCTCACACGGAGATCCCATCCTTAGCGAAGCCACCAGATGGTGTATGGTTGTGGGTGTGTTGTGGTCGGCAAGCCCAACCGCTTCACAATGTCTGCTGAAATGAGGTTCTTTTGGCTCCCATTGTCGATAATGAATTGTAGCGGGGAACCCTTTACCCACATCTCGGAGTGGAAGAGACGCTCTTCCTCCTCTGGATCTTTCGGTTCCTCCTTCTGGATCTTCACAGTGGCAACAGTGGCGTTGGGCTCTACATCAATAATCTATTTCCCTTTGTCATTCCCCTTGTCAGGTTCTGATTCAGAGTCATAGAATGTACCTCACTCAGAAGCCCTCATCTCGGCCACCAGCAACTACTTTTCCCGACACTCACTTGTGTTGTGGGTCGAGCTCTTATGGAACTCACACCATTTTCCCATGTCCTTCTTTGGCTTCGCGGTGTTTCTCTTTTCTTATGGCTTTGACAGGTTGTCTTGGCCCACCATGCCTTGGCTTTGTCCTTTGTTCTGTGAATTTGGGGCACCTTTCCCTTTCTTTTGATTCGTAGATCCAAAGTCTCGCTTCTTCTATTTGAATTTATGCTCAATATTGGCAGCATACCGGTATGCCGTACCAAGTGAGGAGATGTTGAGGAACTCCATTTCCTCCTGAATGTATCTGTGCAGAAAACTGCGATACTTTAGCACCGAATTTTTCTCTGGATCTTTGATACCCAACTTTGTGTGCAGGGTATGGAACAGATTCGTCAGCTCATGCACATCCTGATCCCTTTTGTTGCCGCAACATGGTTCGTTGTATGTACTTGCCCTCATAGCTCCCCATGGGATATTATTGTTCCTTGATTGAATCTTGAAAAGAATTCCAAGTGGGTACAGCTGATAACAGAGAGGGTTTTGTCTCGTCCTTTTTCTCACTGTAGGTTTCCCACCAGTCCTTGACATGGGGGGTAGTTTTGAGGAGTGCAAAAATAATCTTCTCCCAGTCAGAAAAGTTATGAACCGAGAAATATACTTCTAATAGATTCAACCATCTATCTACGGAATTTGCATCTATTTGATCCTCAAATATGGGAATTTCAAATTTTACTTGTACCTTAAAGGGAGTCGCGCCTCCAAAGTGGTTGTTTGATGCAGATGTGTCGCCGGTGGGCAATCGTTGAAGGATCTGGGAAAAGTTATCCATCATCGCGTTCCTTTGTTTTTTGAGGGCATCCTCAAGCAATATTTTGATAGGATATCCTGCTCCCTCATCTTTCTTTTCATCCCCATGGGCGGCAGGCGGGGTTTGCGAGGTTGATCTTGCAAAGGTTCCACCAAATCGAGCCCTAACTCTATACCTCGACCTTGTTGGGGACATGCAAATAAGGATCGAGAAAAAGTAGACCACTATGATAACACTGATCTAGATTTATGCAGGAACGCAATAGAATACACATATAACCATAAATACAAAGATGCAGTGGAAATAACACTTCATTTCATTAATATCAAAGAACTGAAATTTGCTTACAAATAGAATGGAAATAAACTAGCTAGGGCACTGGTATCTTATCTCTGAGAAGAGATGTGGTGGCTACAGGCCTCTGAAATATGTTACAATGAGGCTTGAGGGCCTATTTATTATTTCGAAACAATGGAAAACCATAAAAATCCAAAACCCTAACCCTAGGAGATGAAGCGCCAAAACTATGGGCCCCGTTTGGGTAAATTGGTGTTTCAAATTTCCAGGGACGTAACTTTGGCATACAATCTTTGTTTGACACGCACCATACTTCGTTAGAAATATCTATCTAAGGACTAAAACTTTTGATGTGAGCAACATCAGTCCATGGGCCATGTTGCTCTTGGTTTTCCCAAAAAACGTCGTTTAGGGCCTCAAAACGGCTCCGGAAGTTCAGGACCCGAAAAACTGCTAAAAATAGTAAGTCGTGCCAAAAATGAAAAACTGAAAGAGACAATGGTGGGGCCCCAAGTGGAATAAGTGGGTGGCCACCAATACCCACCTGGATCAGAGATCAACGGTGGAACTTAAATCGCACCCAGTGGTATATCGCACATCGGCAATTTTTGTGTTTAGTGCTAATACTTCGCATGATAAGTTATTTAAGTTGCGATGCAAAGTGCGGGTGACGACAAGATAACATGGCAGTGATGTGGATATGACGTGGTAGTGACGTGGTACGCTGATGTGGTAGATGATGTGGCCCTGACCCCACAGATCACAGGTAATTTATGATGACATGGCAAGGTGACGTGGTGGTGACATGGCAGGGTGATGTGGCATGATTACGTGGATTTGGCCCACATACCACACATCGCATTTCGCAAAAGGTAAGATATACTTGTTATTGCCAAAAGCTAAAACTTGTGAAGTGCGATAGAGGAGCGGACGCGATGGAGCTTCAAAGCTAAATTCTAGAGAATTTAAAGTCCGGTGTGGGACCCACTCACATACCGCACATCGCAATCGACGATTCTTATAGTTATATGTTAAGACTTTGCAAGTTATATGTTTTAAGGTGCGATGTGCGATAAGGAGTTTGCTGCGATTTGTGAAATCGCAGAATCGCAAGTATTGCGAAATTTGTAAATTGATAAAGTTTCGAAGTGCGATAAAGAGGCCCAGGTGCGATGTAGTTTCAAAGGCGAAATAAAAAGGATTTCAAATCCATATGTAAACCTTTTTCTATGTTAAATCGCATCGGAGGAGGAAAAGGAGATTATAACGTAAAATCTATGGAATGCCGAAGTGTAAAGTGCGATTTGTGAAGTAGACGCGATGCGGCTGAGAGATGAATATTAATATATTTTAGGTCCAAGGTTTAATGTGTTTGCATTGCTTTTATGACCTGAACGCATGAAAAAGGACCCGGAGATCGTGCAGAATAGTGTTATGCGGTTGCGGCTGTGAGCTAAACAGAAAGGCTGAATGCAAGAGAATGGAATTGGGTAGAGAGACCTGACAGTACGTACAGAGAATGTTGAACGTTGCAATTAAATATAATAGGCAGAGTCAGGAAAAAGAAGGCTATAGTAGCACTGTTTGAAACATAATAACTGGGTCAAGTCGGGCTAAGACAATAATGTTGCAGCACAGTTGGAAATATAACAACAGGCAGAGAAGACAAGATGAACAGAAAAGCAAGAAGTTGAAAGGGCTAAATTGAAATATTATTGTAACTGTAAATGTAAATTCATTGATTATTTTATATTGTTTGTGATGCAAAGGAAAGTCACCATAAGCATAGTCAAAACTCCATGAGTGTTGTAATGATTATTTCTAATGTAATAACCTGAACTAAATTGTAAGGAATCGAATGGGTGGAAGGAAAAGAGGCATGCCTATTCACTTCATATTCCCATATAGAATGCAAGCAGTCATGAATTTATCTGTATAAAATAGGTAATATCCATGTGCAAAAGGTTACAAACATAGAGAGAGAGTGTGTAGCAGAATTTAAGAGAGTTTAAGATTGTTAGAAATCTGTAGAATGGAAGAGAGCAAAAGAATATAAGAAAGCTGCAAAAGGTTGGAGAGTGAAAGAATAAGAGAGGACTGATAGAGATGTTGTGCATATCAGGAGTTGACATGAAGCAGATATGAAGGCTGAAAAGGCAGCAGTGAAGAAGGAGTAAAACAGAGTCGATATCTAGGTAAAACAGCATATGATTTTATTGTAGTGTGAGGGAGTTGGTGCTTCCATATCAAGTTGTAGCTTGATAGATGTCCAGTTGTATTTGGTTGAAGTGGGAGCCTCCTGTGGGTTGTAACCTGTATAAAATACATGGGAGTTGGTGCTTTTGTTTCAAGTTGTAGCTTGGTAGATGTCCAGTTGGAGCTGGTTGAGGTAGGAGCCTCATGTGGGTTGTAGCCTGCAGAAAATAGACGAGAGTTGGAGCTTCCTTGCAAGTTGTAGCTTGCAGAATTTGAGGTAGTAGCCTCCTGTAGGTTGGAGCCTACAGAAAATCAGTGGTGAGAGGGAGTTGGAACTTTCCTTTGCATCACAACAATAATAAGATGTGGTTTTCTCCCTTATGAGTTTCCACTTATATCTGTTGTCTATGTGCTTGATGATTATGTGTTGATGTGATGTTTTAATCTGCTTAATTACTTTCTCTACACACATTAAGTTTGTTGATTCATTATGTATTAAGTTGCTTATGAACTGAAGGTGTAATTGAGTTGAATGAAAAGAGTTTTAAATGTCCATGAATCTACTAAATTGTTTCCCCCCCCCTCAGTTTATCTAAGAGTTTATCAATTGGTACCAGAGCTGGTTCCTTTGGTGTAAGCCTAATAGCTTGAAGGAGATCTAGTTGAGTCATGGAATATCAAAATGTACCCATGTTGATTACATCAAACTTTCCTGAATGGAGAGATAAGGTTAAAACAAATTTAATGGCTTATGAACTTGAGGTATGGAAACTTGTATGTGATGGTTACTGCACAGACTCTCCCTCTTTCCAAGAAAAATAGTGGAATGCCAAGGAAAAATGTGTGATATATAACAATCTTCATAACAAGGATCTTGATTCAATCATGGATTTAACTTTTGTAAAAGGAATCTGAAATAGATTGCATCTCATGCATGAAGGAGACACTAGTGGATGCATTATCAAGAAGGATAAGATAAACAAGAAGAAGAAGAAAAATTCCTTTCAAAAGTAAAAAGGTCAATCAAATGAGATACCTGCTAGGGTGAATGGATGTGAGTGCCATGAAGAAATTACAGTTGAGGAAAAAGCCAAACTTGACCCCGCCTTGACTAAAATAGAAAGATTGAAGAATGAAAACAAAAACCTTACAAAAATGGTGCAAATATGTGAGAGAGAGAATATGAAGATAAGGAAGAATTTGTTGGCCTGAAGGCACAACTTGAAGAAGCAAGGAAAGTGGAAGACACTTTGTTGCAACAAATAAGAGAGAAAAGTCTGGAATGTGGAAGATTGGAAGAAGAGGTGGTAAGCCTGAGGATGAAATCAGAGAAGGCCCAAATTGAACTAATTATGAATATTCTACAAATGAAAAGCTCTGGACAATTGGACCAGATTCTAAATGCTCAAATATATCCTCTCATAAAGGTTGGGATAGGCTATGAAGGAGAAACCAGTAAGTCCAAGGTAGAAGATAAAAAGAATATCATTTTTGTAAAAGTTGTAAAGGATAATGAAGCAACTCAAAAGTTTCCTACAGAAGTAGAAGCCATCAAGAACATGATTTGTAAATAAACAAACAGAAACAAGCAGCAACATGAAAGGACAGATAATGAGAGGAAGAAACAGTCAACTGCTAAAGGCTCATATTCTCCTAAGGATGAATTGAACAAATTCAGAAGATGTTAAAGGAGGTTCCTTCTTCTTGTGAGAAGTATCACTTGTTTTGACTACCACAAACCTAGACATACTGCGACATACTGTAAGGCAAAGCAAATCCAGTCCAACCAACTAAAGATGTAGCCAATGAAAAGACTACCTCAAGCAAACAAATGGAGAAGACAATCTATCACCAAGTACACAAATCATTTCGTTGGCTACTGTTATGCATGCAATTATTTTGGACATAAAATTGTTGAATATAAATTATGTTCAA
This sequence comes from Pinus albicaulis, assembly GCA_034641835.2. Lineage (NCBI taxonomy): Eukaryota > Viridiplantae > Streptophyta > Pinopsida > Pinales > Pinaceae > Pinus > Pinus albicaulis. The sequence continues at coordinate 752,111,344 of CM076574.1, read as the reverse complement.
AACGGAGCACAAAATATTATACATCAGCTCAAACGTACCTTGGTAAAATAAAATGTTATGTATGCCACAAGCTTGGTGACAAAGCAAAATACTGTAAGCTGCCATATACATTAAAGAACTGTATACATATGATGGAATCCAATCAAATCAGACAAAACTGTGAATCAAAAAGAAGTGAAAAAATTATGAAGAACCCCAATAAAGTATGGAAGAAAAAAAGAAAGGGAGAGCCTGTTACTTCAATAACATAATGAATCCATCGTATTCTCAAGGGGAGATGCTCTAGGAAGCAATGCGGATATCCAGCCAGTAATAGATAATAAGAAACATCCCAGGGGGAGAGCAGTTCATAAAAAGTCCCCATAAAAGTAGTCTAAGAAGAGCTCCTTGGAATAAGAACAGCTAAAATTTCAAGAAGGGAAAGGAAAATTCCTCTGATAGAGAACTATATAGGAAGAAGGATACCTGAAGCATTCAATAGCCAACAGGTTTATGGAAGGAGAGAAGGAAGCAAGCATCCATGGTGGTAGAGGGAACATCAGCCATGAACATGTAAGCTAAGAAGACAACAACACACTAAGTGATGAATGGTTAAAATCACAAAAAAATTATGTTTCGAGCTATAGAACTGGAAATATCCATAGAGGATGATCACATTATGCATCACACTACAAGTGTTAACAATGAAACAAAATTAAGAAGGATGAGTAAGAGAAATGTTTATCATCATTAAATCATTACATCATTCATCAATAGAAGGTCCCCTTGGAGGAAAGCAGTTAAATGAGTGATAAAACTATGAGTTGTCTGCCCTTTTAGATTCCAAGTAAAGAAATTGAAGATGTCTTCGTGAAGATCATTATGTTAGAAAAATTGAATTGTATATAGAGCAGCAATGATTCTAGAGCAGTCCTAGAAAGGAATATGCAGTGACATTCTTTTAAAAATAGAATGACAAAATAAGCAAAAGGTTAATGATGCCAGAATCAAATTCTGTATATTGATGATTGATGTTGAGAACAGTGGAGAGCTCAATAATAGAAACTATGAGGGTTGTCTTAACTATGGGTGTATGTGCGAGCTGAAGTGAAACTACTACATGGATTATCAATTGGTATCAATTGGTATTTGGAACAAGCAGCCTGCCTATCAGTAGAATACCAAGTGTTATTAGTGGAGTAGTGGTATGGTACAGGTCCTCAAGATTGGAGTATTATGGTAGAAGTAAATCAAGGTAGTATTCCTAGTGATTATCAGCAATATAGTATATGTGGATTAAGCTCAGGCTACTCTGATTATTAAAAAATATTTTCTAATTGCAAATATTGGAGAACGTCGAGCTGCATTATTAAAGCATGGAAAGGTCAATGAAAATGCCAAAGGATCATTATCTTGTTTCCATTTGAAGTGTTATATTGAGCATTGGAGCAGTATCTATTCTTGGATATAACTGCATGCCTTCCTCAAGTCAGTACGGATATATCTTCAAGGCCTTTTTCTTAAGATCATTCATAAAACTTTGTGAAATCTGTTTGTTGATATTTCAATTAAACAACTTGAAGATGTTTTGTTGAAGATCATTATGATAGAATAGTTGAAGTATCTAAAGTATGAAGAGCTAGTTGTGTTAATCTTACTATTGAAGCTCAAGAGTCTTTTATTGATTCATCTAAGGCCTACTTCAGAAGAAAGGAATTACTAGTATTTCGCCATTGCAGAGAGGTTGATCATTTACATACATACGCCCTTACGTCATAAATAAAATTGCATAGTTGATAAGTGAGACTGACCAATGCATTGAATGTATCTAGCCTCAAGGGTTGGTTTTGAAAATACTATGTACAGTATTAAAGTCATTTGGTCTCTTAGATTGAAATATATTTTCTAATCTTACAAAGTTCTGGTTTGATTCAGTGTTCACATCAACTTCAAGAAATTTTGGCTTGTAGTGATTATATCTTCAGAATTCTAGCACATATCACCACTATCAAGCAGTAGGGGACAAAAATATAGAACATTCTATGGTGACATTCCTTCCAGCATTCTCATGAGTTTGGGATAACATCAATTTGTTGTGTATATTCATGCAATCTCAATGATTTTCAAAGTGTTCTCCCAACAAGTCTTATACACCAGTCTGGAGCAGTAAGGTATAAAGACAGAATGAAGAAGGCCTATACACAACTCAAAGAGAAGTAATGCAAAGATGGAAACTACACTGAAAAAATGTGTAATGTCAAGTCAAGTCGTGAACGAGTCAAGTGTTCTACGAACAACAAGAAAGAACCGAATGGGCACAACCAAAGAAGCAAAGTCGGAAAACCGAAGTAAAGATACAGCGAGGACCATTGGATCTAGGCATAGATCAACATCAGAGATTAAATCTCAAACCCAATGGTATTTTGCACTGGCGATTTTATTATTTATGTTTAAAGACACCGCATGGTAAACTATTTTATTTGTGATGCGAAGCAGATCAGCAAAGGAACAGTGAGGATCATTAGATCTCGGTGAGATTGATCCGGATTTATGCAAGAACGCAACAGAATACACATATAACCATAAATAAAAAATGCAGCGGAAATAACACTTCATTTCATTAATATCAAAGAACTGAAATTTTCTTACAGATAGAATGGAAATAAACTAGCTGGGGCATTAGTAGCTTATCTTTGAGAAGAGATGTGGTGGCTACAGGCCTCTGAACTGTGTTACAATGAGGCTCGAGGGCCTATTTATTATTTAGAAACAATGGAAAACCCTAAACATCCAAAACCCTAACCCTAGGAGATGAAGCGCCAAAACTTTGGGCCCCGTTTGAGTAAATTGGTGTTTCAACTTCCCCGGGACGTAACTTTAGCATACGATCTTCGTTTGATGCGCACCATACCTCGTTAGAAACATCTATCTGAGGAATACCGCACATTACGTATCACAAAAGGTAAGAGATACTTGTTATTGCTAAGATCTATACTAGAAAGGTGACGTGGCAGTGACATGGCAGGGTGATGTGGCATGATGACGTGGAGATGATGTGGATCTGGCCCACATACCGCACATATCACAAAAGGTAAGAGATACATTTTATTGCTAAAATATAAAACTTGTGAAGTGTGATAAAGAGGAGCAGACACGATGGAGCTTCAAAGCTAAAGTCTAGAGAATTTAAAGTCTGGTGTGGGACCCACATGCATACCGCACATCGCAATCGGCGTTTCTTGCAGTTATATGTTAAGACTTAGCAAGTTATATGTTTTAAGGTGCAATGTGTGATAAGGAGTTCGTTGCAATTTGTGAAATCACAAAATCGCAAGTATTGTGAAATCTGTAAGTTGGTAAAGTTGTGAAGTGCGATCAAGAGGCCCGGATGCGATGTAGTTTCAAAGGAGAAATCCAAAGGATTTCAAATCCGTATGTAAACCTTTTTCTATGTTAAATCGCATCGGAGGAGGAAAAGGATATTATAACATAAAATCTATGGAATGCCGAAGTGAAAAGTGCGATTTGTGAATCGGACGCGATGTGGCTCAAAGGTGAATATTAATATATTTCAGATCCAAGGTTTAATGTGTTTGCGTTGGTTTTATGAAGAAAATCATGGAAGCGGAGGTCGACTCGGGTTACAAAGGAAAGGCATGAACGCATGAAAAATGACCCAGAGCTTGTGCATAATAGTGTTATGCGGTTGCGGCTGTGAGTTAAATGGAAAGGCTGAATGCAAGATAATGGACTCGAGTAGAGAGACCCGACAATGCATACAAAGAATGTTGAACGTTGCGATTAAATATAATAGACATATTCGGGAAAAAGAAGGGTATAGTAGCATTGTTTGAAACGTAATAACTAGGTCAAGTTGGGCTAAGACAGTGATGCTAGAGCACAATTGAAAATATATAACAGCAGGCAGAGAAGACAAGATGAACAAAAAAGCAAGAAGCTAAAATGGTTGAATTGAAATATTATTGTAACTGTAAATGTAAATTCATTGATTATTTTATATTGTTTTTTATGAGAAGGAAAGTCTCCTTAGGCATAAGAAAAACTCCATGAGTGTTGTAATGATTATTTCTAATGTAATAACCTGAACTGGAGTGTAAGGAATCGAATGGGTGGAAGGCAAATATTCATGCCTATTCACTTCATATTCCCATAGAGAATGCAAACAGTCATGAATTTATCTGTATAAAATAGGTAATATCCATGTGCAGAAGGTTACGAAAACACACACACAGAGAGAGAGAGAGAGAGAGAGAGAGAGAGAGAGAGAGTGCAGTAGAATTGAAGAGAGTAGAAGATTGTTAGAAAGCTGCAGAATGGAAGAGAGCAGAAGAATATAAGAAAGTTGCAGAAGGTTGGAGAGTGAAAGAATAAGAGAGGACTAATAGAGATGTTATGCATATCAAGAGCTGATATGAAGCAGATATGAAGGTTGAAAAGGCAACAGTGAAGAAGGAGTAAAACATAGCTGATATCCAGGTAAATCAGCATATGATTTTATTGTAGTGTGACGGAGTCGATGCTTCTATATCAAGTTGTAGCTTGATAGATGTCCAGTTGTAGCTGGTTGAGGTAGGAGCCTCTTGTGAGTTGTAGCCTGCAGAAAAATCCATGGGAGTTGGTGCTTCCATTTCAAGTTGTAGCTTGATAGATGTCTAGTTGGAGCTTATTGAGGTTGGAGCCTCCTGTGGGTTGTAGCCTGTAGACAAATACATGGGATTTGGTGCTTCCATTTCAAGTTGTAGCTTGATAGATATCCAGTTGGAGCCTCCTGTGGATTGTAGCCTACAGAAAATAGATGGGAGTTGGAGCTTCCTTGAAAGTTGTAGCTTGCAGAATTTGAGGTAGTAGCCTCCTATAGGTTGGAGCCTACATAAAATTAGTGGTAAGAGGGAGTTGGAGCTTGCCTTTGCATCACAACAATAATAAGATGTGGTTTTCTCCCTTGTGGGTTTCCACTTATATCTGTTGTCTATGTGCTTGATGATTATGTGTTGATGCGATGTTTTAATCTGCTTAATTACTTGCTCTGCACACATTAAGTTTGTTGATTCATTATGTATTAAGTTACTTATGAACTAAAGGTGTAATTGAGTTGAATTAAAAGAGTTTTCAATGTCCATGAATGTACTAAACTGATTCACCCCCCAGCCCCCCCCCCCCCCCCCCAACCCCGCAGTTTAGCTAAGAGTTCATTACCTGGAATTAAGTGAATAGCATGATCATGATCATAAATAGGTGGAGGACCTTTGGGAGTCTCAAATACCTTGGAATGATTGTCAAGAACTCTTTGGAGACCTAGATAAATGGGTGACTTAGATGTTTTCACATATAGTGCGCATAATTGTGCAATTACACCTCATTATTCCTTATTCAAATGGTTTTTCATGCCATTAGAGCTGATTATCTTACTAAGTCTCCCTATGATACCCCTTAATTCAATTTCATTTCCTTCCGAGAAAAAATTCAAGAAAAGTTCTCAAAAATTAAAAGTTATCATCCCTAAATATTGTAACCATTGGACTCCTTATACTACATCAACACCACCCAATAATTGCACTTTTAAGTACATATCCCCTCATGGTTAGATTGATATCATGGAACTTCCTTGAGAAATTTATAGTTCCTCCATCTACAACCATCACTTGAAACTTTGGTGTTGGATATAGAAATCAACTCAAATCCTTTGTTATCTTACAATGAATAAAATTATGGGTACTCTCTGAATCAATCAACACTATTACCTTTTTATTCTTGATATATCCTTCTATCTTGAGGGTTTGAGGAGTGGTAATTCCATCCAATGTATTGCAATATATGGTCATATGGTTTTATTCAACCTCTAGAGCTAGTTTCTGGTGAAGATCTTCTTATTTAGATGTTTTTTTGTTCATTTTCTTCCTCCTCTTTACATTCTATGTAAATTAATTTCTTCTTAGTGCACTTATTGCCTTTACTGTATTTTCTATCACAACTATAACAAAGCCCTTTTTCTCTTTTTTCCTCCAATTTTTGTGGTGCCTACCTTGTATATTGTGGGAGGCTAGGAGTGACAACACTTCCATATTTACAGTTGTGAGTGGTGGACCTCATTGTTTCCATAATTTTTCTTTCAACATTTCTCGCCACCCTGTACACACTCTCTAATGACTTAGGTTCTCAAGGAAAAACCTCATGTTGGATGTTATCCCTTAAATTCCATATGAAGAAATTAGTCAGATGTTCCTCTGGAATATCATTTATCATGATATTTAATCTTTGGAATTTCTCAATGTGGTCCACAATTGAACCCCTTTGTTTGAGATTTATCAATTGGGTAAATAAGGTATTTCTCTTTGTATCCTCATAATGTGTTATCAATCCCTCCATAAAAATTGTCTAAGTGACAAGTGATTTACAAGAACAAAGCCATCAATACCACACAAATTGATTGGGTTCTAAATATAAAGATGCAATGCTTACCTTTTGTGAGTGTTTCACATCATGTAGATCAAATAATTTCTCCATTTGTAGTATTCATGTTACCTGGTCCTTGCCATCAAACTTCCTCATATAGATATTTGGAATTTGGTTGGCCTTAAACCCAAATTTGGAGTCTCGAAAATCATGATTCATATTCCTTTTGTTCTCATCATAAGTTTCATGGAATATCTTATCACGACCAGGAAGTATTTCTTGTAGGAAGTTTGTCAAATCATACTTCAAACACTCCATGTCCCCTTTTATTTCTTCTTTTAAACCTTCCATGTCCATTTTTATTTATAATTTTCAACCATCCATTGTAACATTCATCATCGCTTCCAATTCATTTTTAGTTACTATTTGTGAGAGTGAAAACCGTTGCACTTGTTCCCATAATTTTGATATCTCATGTTGCATTTCTTCCTCTTCTTCATGTGTCATAGTAGATACCTTCTTGGGCTTAATGGGTGTCTCATTTTTTGGTTTGTGAGTCATTTTAGAACCAAATAATGATATATATGCTTCTCTACGCCCTTTGAATCACTTCAAACTATTTTTTCAAACAAAAGTCATGGAATTTTAAAAATACATGCCTTTTTTGTTTTTAAGAGCTTGATTTTCAGCTTGTTGATTTGGCCAAACTTGAAGCTATTATATCTTTATGATTTCGGCCTCCCAAGGTCTAAAAAATTGTCCTGGGGTAGCTTTTGTGTTTTCTTTCCACCCCCACAAGTTAGATCGAAATTGGATTCTTTGAGATGAAGTTATGCCAAATATCCCACGATGACCTGATTATGGATTGGTTTAGTATAGTGAGCTTACACGGGTTGCCACGTGTCATTGTTTCAAACTTTGGTCCTGAAATTTTTACTTGAAATAGTAAATTTTGTGTAATTTCAGTAAATTTTTATGGAAATTAAATCTGATGCTCAAAGAGAAAGTTATGTTGATTTTTCATGGGACACTTATTTTAGACTAAATTCTGGAGCATACAAAAATCCTAATTTCCTTGGACCATATATCCGAAAATGTAGTGAAGGTATGAAATTTTAACCACGTGTTGATCAAGATTTATCCTCCACATGGTAAAAATTTTATGATCTAAATCTTCACATAAAAAAAAATTATAGTGAAAATTCCACGATGACTTGTTTGAAGCAACAAAACCCTGGGATCAAGAGCTTTGATACCAAATGTTATTTATCCAAATAAAAATAATGCAGAAACATAAGAAAATATAGGTCAAAAACTCGATAATAAGTCACTTTAAGGGGGATACCTCCCTTTACTTCACATAAATGAACAATTCTTGGATGATTCAAATGACAAGACCTCCTTAGTAGATATAGGAGTCTAAAGCATAAAACTATAATTAGGGCCTACATAACAATAATAATGTAATGGAACAACAATAAAAATAGTAAAATTCTATGGGTCCTAAAAACATATGGGGGCTACAATAGTATTATAGGAACCTAACATCTCCAAATAGGTATATCATCATCATCAAGTGTTATGTCATTATCTAGAGGCTCATCATTCATCATCAAGGGTGAATCACTCATCTTCAAAGGTAGGGAATCTCAATAATTCAATGAATCATCTCAAAGCCTGAACACCCTCCAAAGGGTATGCAATGTCCTGAATGAAGTGTGAAAGAAGACCATCAATGTTCTTCAAAGGACCATGTCTATGTGAGCATCATAGTGTAAGGGTTACAAGAATCAAGTGAGACTAGCCAACATGTATACAAGATTCATTGTAACATAAAAGTCAATAATGTTTAATGTAAAATTCACTAAGTAGATCACATTAGGTATATTATTCAAACTTCACATTAGCTCATGATTATATGGAAATTGTCAAGTTTAGGCATGTGAGGACCATCATAGAACCCTATTAAGTGTGTCAATACCCAAAATCAAGATGTAAGTGTAAATAACAATGGTACTATGACTCGGTGTTTAATTCATGGGAATGGTGTCTTTGACATTCAAGACCTCATGTGATGTTCATGCCCAGGGGTGCCTTTGTAGAGGGAGCACTTTATGCATTGAGTTAAATTTTCCTTGGCATTGTATCTTTCCACCCCTTTATTGCATTTTATCTTATATTATTTTTTCTGCTTTGAAAATCTCATTTTGATGTATATGATTTTCAATGCATATGGGTTGTGATAGTTTAATTAAGCCCTACCATTAGTTATGCATCCATTGCATTAAGACTTGCGGTGATGGCCTCATACTAAGGGGGTAGAGCTTAAATTTGTTTGGCTTTTGAATCATCATTAATATTATTTTCATTTTTCTTTTGCTTTTTGAAATTTATATCATGTCCTTTCTCTTTGTTATACAACCACATCAACCTCGGGTATCCTAGCCCCTTCTTTCCATAAGAGTATGAGATATGGACCTTTCTGGGATATGTTTATTTGCCAACCCAAAAGAAAGGATGAATGGGGAGATAATGGAATGTGTTAGTATGGAAAGGATATCGGCACATTACAATTATCAAGACCCCCTAGTAGTACCGCTCTTCCTAAGAGTGATAACACTTTGACTAGAATACATGTGATGGCCATCAAGGTGAAAGAAGGAAAAACACATAAATTTCAAGTATCATGATTCATTATCTTTTTTAAACCCAATATCCTTGCTTAAATTCCGAATACACTGAATTTAAACACTTTATATAAAATAACGACTAATTTACCTCATGTGTGATGGGTCACCATCATTATCAAATGAGTGATTTGAGCATAATGTATGGGGCATTTGTGGGCTAGTGTTTGTAGGTAATGTTGAAATTCACCATTGGGACCACTCTCTATAATGTAGATCATCCGAAAAAATCTCCTCTAGTTACACCTAGATGTGAGGGAGTAAGATTCCACCTTTTTCTTTGATCCATGTCAAGGGAAATATTATGTCACTATTCCAATGTTTAGCCAATCCCTTAAGTCAAGTCTATGTATTAATCATTAATGAAAATTATTCTTACCTTTTCTTAGTTGAATGAATTCATCCTTGCCTTTCTCCCAATAAATCTACTCTTATCAACTAGTAAATTTACTTTGGGAGTTTGATCTAGAGCCTTCACTTTGGATTCCATTTATATTAGTAGATTTCTCCACGTTTGGTAGTGGATTATCAACATTGTTCCATGATTGAATGCTTCCTTTTGGTATTTGACTTCAACTCATTTATTTTCATTATATGGATCATATAAATAGAAACTTTATGCCCATTTTCATCATTGTTGGGTTACCTAGCATCTAGTAGAGGTTTTCATTGTTGATTTTTGACAAGGTGGTTTCTCCCATGTTTGAATTCGAGTCCTTATTACATGTTGGGAATCCTACTCAATGATGTTCATGTTCCAAATTTAATCGAAGATCATAGACATTTTTGGTTCAATTCCAACCATTGTGAAAACCACTCCTTGGAGCTCTTTTCATCCATTCTTGGAGTTCCTTATATGTCCTTGCCCTTCTGAGCTATTGGGCCTCATATTCTTTGGTTTTGTGCCATCCATTATGGTGGCATTATGCCAATACTTAAAGGATGTATTGACATGTTAATGTACTTTGGCATGGCATTCCCATTTGTTGAGCCACGCTCCACTATGATGCACTTGTTTTTATCCAAGGATGAGCGTGGGTATGCCTAACTCATAAAGGAGAGCATGGTTTTATTTTTGTTGTGCTTCTGGGTGGTTTCCTTTTCCCATCTTTGATAGCTGAATTCCTCCCTAGAGTTTTTAAAGTTATTTTTCAATGAAGAAAAATGTAAAGTGTTATAACCATGTGATGCTCCAGTAATCTCATACAAAAGGGGGCATCTATTATTGCAAGGATTTGAATTGAATGTATCAAAAAATTATATTCTTGGAATGCATTGCCTAGAGGTCCACATAGTATGGAATTGGTGAAATTCTCAACAACTTTGGAAAAATTAGACTTCCATGATCTTAATTAAAAATGCACTTTTCCCTTCAAAATCAATTCTACATTTCCTAAGCAATGCAAAAATTAGTGTTGTCACCTTTGATAAGTTCAAAGTTAAGAAAGGAATTCCCTTGAGTTGTTTTAATCATATTTGATCACTTATGGTACGCCTAAACACAAATATTATAGTATGGCTTTAGTATATGGACCTATTATTCATGTGAAAATCCTAGGAGGGATCAAAAGTAAAAATGGCTCCTTTACATGGGCTTAATAATGTACGCCCTTCATTGTACCAAACTTATGACATTGTAACTATTGACTCTTTTTATTCAAAAGATTGTCCATTGCACCTTTTCTTTTTTATTTCCCATTGCTTGTAAAAGACTAGGAGGAACCCATTGAAGACTATTGGAATAGAATGGATTATTAGAGAGCCTCAAGAGGACCAGGTCTTGAGGAAAAGGGATCAAGATTCATCTCATTACTCAAAGATATGGACCCATCATTGTAATTTTTTCTTCTTGTAAGAAAATATTTTATCCCCCTCCCCCAAATTCACTTTGTTGATTGTTGCTGATTTTGCATTTTTTTACTTAAATCTTAAGTAGGTTTGGATTTGGAATTTCTTTTGTGTTTAAGTACACAAATTTAAGGTTTACCTTGTAAATATGGAGTAGGAATCTCTTTAGGTGCATTTATGTAGATATTTCTCTAATCTCAAGATCCTTATCCTCCTGTAGCTCAACTAATATCATATAAAACCTTTCAAATATCAATTCTATGGAATTATCTCCCTTCCTCCTCTAAACCCTAGTTTTTATCTCTTTTGTTAAAGTGTCTGCTTAGTTAGTATAGAACCAATCTATTTCTCTTGTTGTATATCGCTATAACAATTTGATAGTTGGAAATGAGTGGTACTCAAGATACCAAAGCTATCATCAACAATCACTGAATTATTATTCAATGGTCAAAAAAAATTGTTGCTAATGTTTTTTAGTTTTTTGTTTTGTTTTTCTACATTGATTATCATAATTTTGGGAAGAATAAATCTTTAAATAAATTATCCTAATATATGAAAAAGGAGAGGCAATAAATGAATACCCAAATTCTATTAAGACAAGGGTACAAAGAGGTAAAGGATCGTGGATCAGTGTCAATATACCACAACTAGACCAATATTTCCATTTCAATACACAATCACAATGTATAATTGTTTAGAAAACACCAATATTTTTTCAATCAAATATTTAGTGACACTTGTTCTTTCAGAGGAATAAACACAAATTTTCACAAAAGATTTGTAAATTGTTAAAAGAAAATATCTACTAGAGTTAACTCAAAATATTGTCATTGTAAGGATATTGTGATCTTAAAAATGAAAATATGATTAAGAAGTATTGAAACAACCATTATCAAAAATATTAGTACTTGATTCACAACACTAGACTTGCTATAACCAATTTTTGGCAACTTAAATTTTTTGAGCAAAGAAAAACAATGAAACCATTTTAATTCTCCAAAACCTTAACAAACCAATTTAAAATATGTTGTGTAAAAAACCCTTCTGAGCACATCCTAATGCTCTACATGTCAATGCCATGATTAACACATGCCTTCCAAAGGGCTCACCATCCATGCTCACCTTCACAAACACATAATCTTCGAAGCTCCATCTAAGATCAACACAAGCATAATAGTTACTACAAGAATTAATTGGGCCTTCAATTTCAAGGTTATTATGAGGTGCTAGATTCTTCTCGAATCACCATATGGGATTCCATCCTACAAATGGGGTAACGCTACAAGATCACAAAAAGGAAACACAAATACAACTTAAAGTCACTTAAATTTGTGATAAAAAATGTGAATTTAAAACCCAAATGGAGTACAACTACTAAGTAGCCAAACCATATTGAATTTAGATTAGGGATAACCATTAAATACACAAAATAATAGTAAAATAGAGTAAATATATTTGTTCATTCCCAAACTAGGTATATAATGTTTTAGAGGAGTACATGCAAATCGATGCCTTGGGAACCAAGGCTACAAGGCTTAAAAAGAATAAATCAAGATAGAAATTAGGAAAAACCTCGATGTAACTAATCTTCCATTGTCATTGTATGGAGTTATAATTTCATCAAATTAAGCCCAGATTTTTAACACAAAGAGAGAGATTTCACAAAATAATGAAAACCATGACTCAATTGCCTAAAAAAATGATTTGAACAACATAATGTTTTAGGACAGTCTTGAAATAATTTGTATTCCATGAATTATAATGAAGGGAATGAATTCTTTATCCATCTCAAGGGGAGTCTTATTGATATCAAAGAGTTAGAATTTTTTTAACATGTTTTAATAGGTAGAAAAATAGTAGAAGTGAAAAAAAAAGATTTTGAGAGTAGTGGTGGTGTCAATATATATTGTTAGCACAATCATGATGAGCAAAGCTTCATGAGTAGATTATTGTCACCATATTAGATGTGTGTGTGTAGCGAAGAGTTAAATTTATCCAAGAGATCATCTATATATATGTTTGGGTAGGTAGCCAAACCTTCAATCCATGGGACCACAAACCATATAATTTTCCATAAACTGATCAAGTTGACATAGTCAATTTCATGTGCTCATTTGATGGCCAGTTGGTTTCGTTCCTTGTTCAACTCCTTTAGCAGTCAACTCCCTCTTCAAGGTTGAATACATATTTTGATAATGTGAAGTTACACCAAGAATCACTAGTTCCAACAATACTTGTTAAACTCAACTTGGAGGAAAATCAAATTACATGATATCCCCCCTTAATTTGATAAGAACTACAAATGTTGATCACGAAAGAAAACTAATCTAGCTAGGTACAATAAGAAATACTACCACCTCTAAAAATAACCATCTTACTAATCAATCCAAGGTATGGTGATGTGCTCCAAATAGAGGTGTGAACAATTGTCACCTCAATAAGATTCTCCACCCATTCTACTATGAAATCATTGGAACAATTTGTGCACTATGTTCTCAACGAAGAGAATATGCATCAAGATAAAAATAATAATAATAAGGTAGCCAAACTATTATCAAATTAATGTTTGTTGACTATCCAAATAAACAACATGACAACATAATATTATTCGATCAGTCAACTAGACGGCGAGACAATCCCTACTAAATATTCAACTAGACATTGATCATACAAGTAAACTATTTTCTATCCATAAAGCAAGTAATATCCATAAAATAAGGAACACAAAGGATCTAATAATCATTAAATAGGTGCCTACACAACACATCACAATTCTCAATCAATATCTCTATTAGCATGCTTTGTGATTGATAATTGGTACTTCTGCACATTATCCTTTTAACACCAACCTTCAATCATTGACCGTAACAAGTCCTAGTCAATCAACTAGATATATAAAGTTGAGTTTACTTCATCAAGGGAACAATACATTAGTTCAAAATACATTAAATTCATAAGCAAACAATGGTCAAATACAAACAACAACGACATCCCTACACCAAATTCAGTCAACTTACACATTTGATTAAACCTTTATTGACCACTATATATGGACCAACATTAAGAAATAGAAGAATAATATTATTATATAATTGATGATTTACATATTTAGGAAGTCCTCAAACAACTATTCAAATACTATTATGTTCATTCATCAATCCAACTATAGTTAACATTGGTGGTTAACACCGGTCCAAAATTTTGTCTTTCACACCTCTTTTGCCAAGATTTGAAAGAATATTTGCCACTATTATGAGAATGTTGATTCCTAGATAATATATTTATCTTTATGATGAGGATTTTTACATAACATTTTTTTTTATTCTATCCTTATGATGAGGATGTTGATGTGTCAAATAATTTTATACTAGTTGAACAAAAAGTGCCAGCTTGGGTTCCTGCTCAATCAAAGGTTTAGGACAACCTTGCCCATAAAAAAACATCATCTATAATAAAAAATTCAAAATTCAGCATTTAATTTTCAAGTAAATCTTCAGTTGGTTGAATGGGATCATTAGAAATCAGATGCATTTCCTACAGCTTAATTAGACAACTTTCACTTGGAACAAATAAGACCCTTGCACTCTTTGCAAAGACACTCATATTTTTCAATGAATTATCATCATATCCAAGAATTTATGTTCGTGATATTAACTCATGAGTAATTAGAACGACAATACCTTTTATGCTCATCTTAAGTTTACTTGCAACATAACCCATCTTACTTAATAATTGGGACTCGATACTTGTAATATGTTTCTCAAAACTAGGAAAAAACATGGCATTAGTATCCAACAAAGCATTAGGTGTCAAAACATTAATATAATTATTTTTATGATCAATAAGGCCACAAACTAGAGCATTAAATGTAGAATAATTAATTGGAGAGTTTTTAGGCCAATATCATCAAAAAATTTCATGGTAGTTTGAAATCTATTGACTTATAGTTCAAGACCATGTTCACAGTCTTGCAATCCCTTATTGGTCTCATTTTTCTCGCTTATATTTAGTAGTTAGAGATCATAGTATTTCTTCAAATCCTAGTATTGAACAAATACCTAAACATTATTTGCTTGAAGGGGAGCATCTTCTTCACAAACTCATCAACAAAGGCTTGCAAGCATGCAACTTCATTCTTTGGCTTGGTATTGAATGTCTCTACCTTATTAATATTATCTTTCAAACAATTCATATATGTATAAGAGTGGTTTTATTCCTCCTCTAAATATTCAAGTAAATATGTTTTATCCCCAAATTCATCCATGAGGTTGTCAAAGAAACAATTCAACAATCTTTCTAGGGCATCATTCTTTCTATATGTTTCATCATATCTTTGTAAGTTAATAGTTGGAAGAATGCAACCTCATCCTCCAATTGGGTATCGGTTGACTCTATTTATTCCTTGAATCTTCCATTCTTTTTCTGCAATATAACATGAATAGTTTTGTGGTATTGGATTCTTCATCAAGTCGATCATAATACTCTTGCAAGGAAACAATTTTTTTCTCATGAATTTTCTTCACCATCAATCAACTATTCTTAATCAAATTTGTGTTGATTGATCTATGGTCAATAAATTTCTACATTAGTAAACAATATACAATAATGGAAGGACAATTGACTAATTGTTAGTTCATAGTACTACTGTGTTGTGGTTGATCCACTAGTGCAATAATCCCATGTGTTGTTATGCGATATTCATGGATGAGTTGATAAATTAACTTGACAATTCAATATTTTAGTTTATGAGCAAGGAAAATTGATCAACATTATTTTTTGGGTCAAAAGAACACTTGTTGACCCCTAGTTGAGTGTATTGTCAACCACACTTAGCTCCAATCAATTAGTTTCCTAGTGTAGGTCCTCTAAAGACTTGCATAAAACTGTTAACATCATATTTACAAGCCTCCTTTAATATTCACCATAGCCTAGGGAAAATCAACTAATATACAAATATAAGTCTAGTTATTACCAAGGTCAGGGCATCAATGCTTCAAATTCCCAATTAGACAACCATTCTTCTATATTTCACTATGAGTTGATAGAAGCAATCTCTAAAGAGACATTGCTCAAGTTTGTTTCCAATGAAAAAAATGTCTTGCCTATGGTTAATTGATCAATAGAATACAGACAATTAATGCATACAAATGCATTTATCTTTAGTCGATAGGCACAACCAAATATACGACCTATTCAATGAATGGATTTAGTTGAGTGGATAAAACATCTATGCATAACTCAGTCAATTCACTTAGAGTTCAATTAATTGCTTCACAAAACTCAATGGTACTAAAACAAGAGATCCAAAATGCACATCAAAGGTGGATCTAAAGCACCATATAAAAAACCAGTCATCAAGCAATGTGTTTATTCTAGCAAGACAAGATCTAAGAAACTATTAAATCATGTCAAAGGAGTTAGGGAAAATGATTTTCAAACTCAAAATTTTACCATATTATTAAAATCATAAGTAAACTCAGCTCAATACAAGAATGTTGCAGCTTATCATTCCCACTATCCTAGATGAAACTCATTCACGTTATTCAAAACCTTGATCGAGAATTAAATAGCTTTGGCTCCACGTTGGAATAGGGGAAAACACAATATAAATGAAAATAAAGATTACAAGAGTGGTGGTGTCAATATAATATTTTAGCACTTAAGCACAATGAGCAAAGCTTCATGAGTAAATGATGATCACCATGTCATATGTGTGAGTTTGTGTGATAGATTTATCTAGGAGATAATTTATCTATGGCTTTGGTTATGTGACCAAACCCTCAATGTATGGGACCACACACCCCATAAGTGTCTATTATAATCTCAAGTTTGCTCACAAGTGACATTTCTATGAGTATTCAAAGAAGCATCATTGGTTGGAAAGTAAGATAATAACACTACCTTGTGGCTACTTGATATACTTTGATGAGTAAAAGAAACCTTATAAGTTGGGTTTTTATTCATTTGTGTGGTCATCCTTTATTCTCAAACAACACAACATACTCCACTATTGTATATGATAAACACCTTGTCTCCACATGTACATGTAAGACAATTGGCCTAACTACCTAGTTATTTAAGTATGTTTGGGAGCCATCCATGTATCAATATCATTAAAGTGTATGCATTATGTTGAGCACGTAGAGATATTCAAAACATCATCTAAGAGATCCATTTTAAATCAGTGGGAGAAGCAAGTATTGCAATACTCCCCAATCTTTGTTGGAAATGATACTTGCATGAGATATCCTTCAATGCCTATGGAAATATACCAAAACACTTAGAAGTGACTTCTTTGGCACATGAATATCTGATATTCTTGGCTTAGAAGGCTCTAGGGTGGTTTACAAGGTGAATTTGAGCTCTTATCTCATCAATGTTGAATACTTTTGCCTTTAAAAGGTCTTTATCCAACATTGGAGATCACATTTGAATGAGAAACATTCATATAGGTATTGCTTCTTCACTAGAGCTAGGAATTTACCTATAAATGAAATCCACAAGGTAATATCTAAGAGGAATAAGAATTACATGATCATGTTGTAGGAATGAGCTTGGTGATCAATCATTTCACTCTCTCGTCTTTACTAGTCATTTCCCTCATGCTTGTTTGTATTATTTCATCAAGGAACCAATATCTATTCAATCACCATAGTTAGAGAAAGCTTTCAAGAAGGAAGGGGACTCATACCAAGGAGAGTGTCAAATATCACTTGCCTCCAATCATTCTTATCAAGCAACGTTATATATTTTCATGCTTTTCCACTGGATTAATATATGAATATTGTTGCTTGCCTTCAATTTTTGTGTTTCAGTGACATTCTTGTGGTTAGTTATGAAATCTAGTTGCACACACTTTACTTTGTTACTTACTTTCCATTATAGTACTCTCATTCTTGTCCCACAACTAACCATTCTCTATTGTTCAGTATACAACCTCACTAAATCAAGCAATTTTTTCTCATCAAAGTAATAAAATCACCATCACACAATCCATAAAATGCTAATCTAAACTAATAAAGCTTAGACTAGTTGGTTCCACTACTTGGTTGACCCCCCTTTCATAGTTGAATACAAATTTTGACAAGGTGAGGTTACACCAAGATTAATCGGTTCTAACACAACACAAGTTAATGTTTTAAAATAATAATATTAGACTTTATGGATGTCGTTTCTCGTCTTCACTTTGAATGTTATCAACCAAGGAGTATCATGCATATTGATGTAGTTGAGATGGTTGTTACTAGTGTCGTAAGGGATCCTAGCTTGCAAAATGGTTTCATCCTTGTCTCCTATAATTGTTCTTTTAACATGGATAATGACAACCTATGTGAGTTTCATGGTTGTTTGAAACCATTAAATACATAGTACACGTGATTTCTGATGGGAAAAAAAAAGTGAAATGGATTGGTTCAACAAAGAGTTGGATGAATATATGTCTTTTGAATTCAAATTAAAACTAACCAAATTTGAAGGTTGGTTTTAATTTCAATTTGAAGGGTATATATTCGTCCAACTCTTAAGTGATAAAAGATGGAAAATTTGATTTTCTCTCTTAGTTTGATAATATGTTTGTGATTAGATTAGCTCGTGGTCTAGGAAATCATAATCGAGGGGCATATAAGCCATCAAAATCGCCTATAAATCGCACCTGGCCTAGGCCATGCCAACCCTTAACATGGTTGGAGTTTTTTTATTTCTCCTCTCAACTGCTACAAGTTTCAAACCTTGGACACCGTTCAAACAAACACGGGTCAAATTTTTATGTGGTTTGGAAAGCAATTTAGCCTCCTTCAGTGTGGTTGAGGAAGGGCTTGTATGGATGGTTGGATCAGTGAAAAATTCAGAATCAATATTGACCCATGGGTGGGTTCTGGAGAGAACTATATTTTACCACACGAGCTTGTTGAATTCCTAATGAAAATGGGAGGCATACCTTGAAACATGTGGCAAATCCGGCTAGAACATCAATACGGGCTCAAGGATGGGTTGATGCTAATCAATTAAATTTTTTGATTTCATTTTCATATTAGTGGATGGATTATACTAATGCTCTCAATATTTCTCATGTAATACTGAGGGACAGGGCCGAAACTTTGAGTTGGGTGCACTCCCCTTAGGGGGAATATTCTCCAAAGATGGGTTATTTGTATATCATCGCTGATAGAAAGCTAGGGGATTTAGATTGGTGTTGGAATAAATCACAGAAGTTAAGTTGTCTGGAAAAATATGGGCTCTTCCTTTGGTGCATTCTATAAAATATGATCCCATCTGGTGGAAATCTTAAGAAGTGATGCATAATTGGGCCTTCCTGGTGTACACTTTATTAAAATGCAGAGGAGACAATGGACCATATTTTCCTTATGTGTCCCTTTTCCACTATTGTGTGGAATATTGTGTGTTCTTTTCTGAAATTAGATTCTATGTGGCAGGGCCCCTCGTGTAAAGAAAATTGGAAATCCTTGTGGGATCATGCAACCTCAAAAAAAATCAGAAATATCTTTCCTATCATCAGTTGGGGAATTTGGATTGCAAGGAATAATGACATTTTCCAAGCAAAGAATACAAATTTAAAAAGGGTGGTAGCTCATGATCTTGATACTTATGATTTAATCTATGAAGTTATCTCTGTTCACATAACTTAGAATATTGCTATTGAAGAAGTGGATCGCTCCTACCCATGGGCTCATTTTGATGGGGAGGCTCCATTACCAAGTGAGAATGTGGGGGTGGTGTTGTTTTTTTAAAGGATCATCACTTCTATAAAATACAAAGCGGTCTAGGTAGGAGTATTAATAATTATGCAAGATTTCTTAGTCTCAATATTTTTCTCTTGTTTGTTATACAAAAGGGATGCAAGCAGCTTAATATTTTTGGGTAATCTTTGGTTGTTATAAATTGGTTCAATGAGGTCACCAAATTTCACATGCACACACTACTGCCTATTCTTTAAGAGATCCTAGAGCTAAAACATGATTTTGATCAGATTTCCTGTTGTCACATCTGTTATATTTTGGGTAGCTTGGAAGTTATTTTTGAGAAAGGACAACCCTTCAATAAGTTGTTTGTTGGTGATTTACCCAAAATGGGGTTTTGGACCTAAGTAAGGGGTTTTGGACCAAGAAATAAATAATAATATATTCTTAGGGTCAAAGAGGCTAAAACTCTAGTTCTAGAAGTTTTCCTAAGTGACCCGAGGAAAAGTATAAAGGATCCTGTGGTGAGGTTCATTAGAGATATCAAGTGCAAGGGAAGATGTAATCACTCTTGTGCTAGGATAATCGTAGGAAGGCTTATTAATCTTGTTCTATGAATGGTTAAGAGGGATAAAAGGTGCCAAGTTATGTACAAGGAGGTCGCATTCAACCAAGAGAAGAAGCCGCAGAGATGAATCAAGCCCTAGTTTTGAGGGTCGAGGTGAGTAGAAGGAAACCAAGGGCCTCTAGGATTGCTTGGTCATAAATTGTGCTCAGAAATGAAGTTGGAAATGGAGTCAAAGGCCTAAAGAATGAAGGCCAATGACCTCAAGATCCTTGACCAATAGAGAAGATATTAAAAGGCGCGAGGGAAAAATCATCAGAGAACATTGAAACTCATCTTATGTGAATAAAATAACCTAAGAAGATTGTAAATCCTCAAGGAGTCGAACTGGAGTTGAAAGAAGAAGGATGAATATACTCCTTCTTGTGTTCTAGTGTGGGGAAAGCTTTGGAGGGTTAGTTGAGTTGGTTTTTGGATATGGTTTTGGGCATATGAATTTTGGAATATCTCTGTGTAAAGGAGGAGCCATCTTTGCTAAACATATAGGCTATTATACCTATGGTCAAGTTGGAGTGAGGGTCGACTTCCCTTAAGTAATGTGCAAGATTTTAAGAGATGAGTACATGAGTAAACCATAAATATTTATAGTTTGAGGTGGTTTTAGGAAAGAGAAAACCCTAAGGTGGTCGTAGAGGGTTAGATCAGGATCGAGATTCCTGAGTGAAGAATGCGACAGGACCAAGTCTTCTCAAATCTGAATAGAGGTCATTTGGTAAGGATATTGACTATGTTTTGAAATAGATGATTGTGAAGGTTCGTTCTTGGAGGTATGTCCACTAAGTTGTGCTTGGGAAAAGGTTGTTAAGGACTTATATACAATGATTTGAGGGTTGTCAAAAACTGTGAGAATTCAAGGTTTTAGGGTTGTGTTGGACAATGAATTCTAGGGTGAATTAAAGTTGTGTGCAAACCTTGTTTTGTTCCTTAATTATAGTGGTTAGATGAGGCAAATACCATTGTGAGACGGTAGACATTTGAGCCCATGAAAAATTACCTTGGAGTAGCATTGCCATTATGTAAATAAAAATTGTTGGAGTTGATGTGTGTAAGTGTTTTGGAGCACCAAATCCCTTGTGAAAATTTTATCTAAGGAGGCAAAGGACTTGACAAACAAGAAGTTAAGAAAGGGTTGATATAGATGGGCTACTTCAACAAGTAGGTTATGTGTTTGTTCTTGTCTATTTATTTGTGAGCAGATTTCATATTTGTTGTTGCAGACTGCAAGTCCTAGTTTGTATATTATGTATACTAGTTTTATCAGAGACCGAGGGCCATGATCCCTACTACAAGAACCAAATGATTATTTTGTTAATGAGTTAATAAAATAATCTATATTTTGGCTCATATATATGTGCACTAAATTGATTTCATTCTTAAATATTTCCACTATGCAACATCTTGGAGTTATGGTATTTCAGTGTGTTTGTGTTCGTGTTCTAGACATAGACTTGATTCTTAAGTGTCAAGAAACAATCAACATGGCATCAGAGCGAATTTTGAAGGAACATGGATAAAAGTGTGTGCAGGAAGTAGTGTGTTGTAGTGGAGGCTGTTGTGGAGCGATAAAAAGGTGTCTATGTAACTCCTAATTACCTCACATTAATTGTCAACCCAGGGACGACTTTTTGTTTCAAGAGTGTACTCAGTCTGAGGCGGCTATTTACTCAAGAGTAATGTTTGTGAAGTTGTAGTATAGAAATACAAATGCAGAAATAATAAATGCTTGAAAAGAAATCTGCTTGAAAAGAAATCTAATTACAAATGACAGAAATGTAAAGACTACACTACAGCAACCTTGCTAGACATCGATTAGGGGTGCAGTAGTAATAACTCTTTCCCCTAGAAATCGATGTGAGATGACCAAATCTGGGGACCCGGAATGATTAGCTCTGCCCTCTACAGTTTAGAGATCTCAAAGCAAGTGAAAACAACTCAAAGGAAATGAAATCTAAAACTCAAACTGGAAAGGAACAACAATCTAAAAGCAATGAACAGGAATTGAATAGCAGCGTAAAATAAACAGTGAATTCAATTCATAACCAAGCAAACTAGATTTCTACTCTTTAATCCTGTCGACAACCACGCAACAATCAACTATCGTAATTCATAAACAAAAGGAATAACAACTGGAATTAGATACAGAAAAACAACATTTTATAACGATTGAATCATGAATCATGCTTCTTGTAAAGAATGGAATAACAATGACTCTGTATTTGATCCAATTAGCAATAACTCAATTATTTAATTGTAATAAACAAACTTCACACAACAGAAATAAACTAATAGAAATACAAACAGCAGATCGCTCCACCAGGGTCGGGCCCTCAACCACCGGTGAAGCGTTGTTGTGCTTTACTCCAGCGCTTGAGAAATGGAACAACAGTGAACTCTTTTATTAATCAGGCATTACTAATGTTTACAAACAGCTCACACTCTCTTAACAAGAGCCGATGCACAATTCTGCAAATTACAATAAGAAAAGTCTCTCCATCCCCCCATACACAATACATGATTCTCCTTTTATAATCAGAAGGAGGAGAAATTAAATAGCAAATAGGATCTCTAATAATAATATTGAATTTCTTCCAACCAATTGATCAACAATAAAATATATTTACATCCCTCTTTCAACAACAGCAAGTCGAATTTGGCTTTGTAGCTGAGATTTGGAGGACGGCCGCAACCACAGATCTGAGAAAATCGTGCTCAAAGAACCCTGCGTTTCTCTCAGTACAAGCCGAATTTGGGCAAATCGTTCTTTGATAAAGTTAATTGGGTCCATTCTGAACAAAACCCATGTTCCGGATTTTCAGATTCGTCTTCATTTGCTCAGAATCTCAACCGCAAAACTGTCACTCCTTATTCCAGCGCATTTCTGAGTTGGCACTTTTAATGATCAAATCTTCAATCTGGAAATTATCTTGGAGGCTAAAAATGGTGAATAATGTTATAACAAACTTATTAAAACCATCATTGATAAAATAATTCATAATCATCAATTTATTAGAAATAAAGGAAGATAAATAATATTCATCCATAAGAGCATAAATCATTTATAAAATGGATTTAAATAATAAATTATAATAAATGACATGATGAAGAATGGTAGAAATGAGTGGAATAAGCATTCACAAGTGATAATAATAATGGCATATTAACGGCCCAACATACCCCCACACTCAATATGTTGCATGTCCTCATGCAACGAAAACTGAATATATTGCATGTCCTCATGCAACCTAAAGACAAAAACCCATGTGTTAACCAAGCAATAAAAAATATGTTCATCTTAGCTCATGAAATGGATAGAACAAATGAATTCTTCCTTAATTAATGAATATTCACTTTTAGTAATCTTGATGAAGGCATAACAATTTTTACATTGACATTCAACTATATGTATATATGAAGTTGCAACAAAATATGATATAAGTAACAGCAAACTTCATTAACCATTTTCTCAAAAACTACAAACCAGCTTTTGTTGAAATTTGACAAGTAAATTTATAATATATGAATGCCTTTATGATCCAAAAATCGGACTGTTTTGATGCATGGATCGTGAGATATAAACAAAATGACTGTAGCTGAGAGTGCATGATTTCCGAAATTTTATGAACCAATTTATCTTGAAATTATCTGGGTTTGTATTAATGATACGTCTGTGTTTTCCAGAAATCACAAGAATTGAGTTCATGGTTTTTTAAAAATATTATGGAAATCAATTTCTGCATTGTGTAAAAATGAAATTGTATGCCTTAAATGAGAAAGAAGATTGAAAACATCCATCATGCATAGCAATTCCTCCCCCGCTCTGAAAAATTAGCATGCCCTCATGCGATGCTAGAAAAAATTGAGGTGGTTGCTACCAGCTGTTGAATTCTATGCTTGGTGTAAAACAACATGGAATAAGGGAGGTGTTGAGAATGAATAAGAATAGCAATGGATGATAAAGAATATGAATGACATGGTTATAAGAAAGAAATGAATGAAAGAAACACTCCCCCATACTCGAAAATGATATGCTGCTGAAAAAGGGAAAGTGGTAAAGATGTGGAATGAAGGGTGATAAATAATGCTCAAAATGGATTTTCATGAAATTCTCCTAAATTCGTAATAAATCAGAAAATTATGCTATTTTACCTCAAGTTTTACCTCCAAAAATGTGGAATGACATATATGGACTGGCAGTTGTTGAAGCTGATGTAGGCAGAGTTGGTGCTGAAAGTGATGCAAAAGGTGGAATCCAGGTAAGCACATCATGTCTGAAGAATTGTTCACGTGCGCGAGCCTCTTCTGTTAAGTGCAATAGTGTGGTCATGCTGTGAATAGAATTCTGCCCATACTTGTTGTTCTCCGCACTATTTTGCATACAATATTCTTGAATCCATAGTGTAAGCAATAGATAAGATGCATGCAAAAATTTCAGTCAGAAAAACTTTTGTCAAATCAACAAGTTATGGCAGAGTGTAGTAATCATATCGCATGCTATCCCATAATGCATACATTCCCCCTCCAATTGGAAAAGGAATTCCATGACCATAAAGCGTATGAGAGGTGTTGTGCTGAGAGCAAGGCGAGGGAATGAACAATATTGCAGTAAATAAAGCAAAGTACACACATCAATGATAGGACAGCGAGAGTTATGGTTATAATGAGAGCAGAGTGTGTAAAGATAGTTATGAATAAAAGATAGGACGCTTTGGATTGATGATAAGTTATGAAAAAGAGAAAAAGAACAACAATATGCCAAAAAGATGCTTTACTGATAGTATGCTAGCTGAAAATGATGCGATTGATCATAAAACAATTTCTCATGCATAAAGGTTCAAAATAGGGAAAAAAGTAAGGAAATAACTTCTCTGATAAAAAAAATAAAATAAGAAAAGGGTATTATAGTAATAATTGACGATAAGATATAACTTCAATACCATAAGCAGAGCTTCTGCTGCCAGCAGGCGTCCATAGCCTCGGCAGGGTTGCTTTTTAACCCATATGAGCCAGGATCCTCAATTTATAACTAGAGAGTTACATTGTTGTTCTACAGAAGAGATCAATGTGCTGGCGTGGTAACCAGATAACCACATTGCCATTCACTGGGATGTAGCAAAAGTGATCAGGCCGGCTCGTGATGAGACCTCATGTTCCAAGGATAATTGGGCTATCCAATGGATCATAACCCTGGTGTGGTGGCCATAATGGGAATGTCACTTTGTTACAGCCTTATGAACATGGTAGGCTAGCTCGTAATGAGACCCCCTATCCTCCATCTGCGAACAAAATTTTGTTATTATTACACATTTTTATGATAAAAAGAGGGAGGCTCAGTACTCCTTAAGAGCAGGGATGGTGGAAGAAGTTGAACATGTCAATAGAAAAATATACCCATAATCTCATTTATTACAGACAGAGAAAATTATAATCCAGAAGAGTG